>JAPTJF010000382.1:0-62208 GCA_029339195.1 Micractinium sp. NFX-FRZ | reverse complement strand
TCCCTCACTTCCCCTGCCTATCCGCCCGCTCGGTTGTGGGCCTGTCTCACAGCCCAGCACATATATATATATATATAAAACCGCTCCTGCTCCCTGCTATGCTGTGCCACGTCAGCGGCGGTGTGACGCTCCTGGGAACTGGTGAGCAACAGGGGGCCGTCTTGGGCCCTGCCTGATCTTGTTAGCAGCCTGGGTCAGTTTCCAAGTTGAAGGCCGCCCTCATCAGGTAGCAGCCATGAGGGATCTGGCACGGCGGTTGGAAGAGCTACAGCAGGAGCACGAGCAGGTGCGAGGGGGACTGTGGCACCCCAAAGCAAGTTGGGCGCCCTCCGACTGCTGGTAGTTTGGAGGCTCCTGCAGTCGGCGGCTTTCGACGCCCCCACGTGATCTGCTGCTGCCACTGTTTGCAGGAGGTAGCCGAGCTGAAGCGGCAGCTGCGAGTGGAGCGAGATCGGAACGCCCTGCAGGTGGGCGGGGCGGCGGCCGGCGGACGGGAAAGGCCGCCTGCCAGCAGGAGGCAGCCGCACCCTGCACCGATTCGCAGTCTATGCAGTATTTAACCAACTTTAAGACCTATAAATGACATTTTTATCACTGAATGGCTCCCAACCTCTCTTAACGGCTAAATGCAGGCCAGCTGCATATTCGAACCTTGCTGCACAGGGCTGCGCCTGGGCTGCGGCCCTCGGCAGGGCGTGCCGCTGTTGCGGGCACACATGCTGCCCATGTTGCCCATGCTGCCCATGCTGCCCATGCTGCCCATGTTGCACCTGCCGGGGCACCAAGCAAGCACGGATTCCCATGGTAACTGCTGCCCCATGATGGCGCAGGAGCAGGGGCAGGAGCGGCAGGCATGGCGTGAGGAGCGAGGAGCAGCAGCGGCGGCGGCTGGAGAGCAGGAACAGGGGGAGCCAGACCCTCCAGCAGCAGCAGCAGCAGCAGCAGCAGCAGCAGCAGCAGCAGCAGCCCAGCGAGGCCAAGAGGATGACTTCAAGCCGCTCACCTGCAGGCGGATGCCGACCAGGGCGGCAGCCCTGGTGAGATGGGCAGGCCCGGGCCTGCCAACTCCAACCCAGGCCCTGCCCCGCCCGCTCCCTGCCCAGCTGGCACCTGGCTGCTGGTATGCCCAGCCCAGGCCAGGCCTAGCCCAGGGGCAGTGCTGGCATGCAGGGTTTGCCACTGGGCAAGCGGTGGTGCGCAGGTCGTCTGGGACGTGCGGTGGCCAACGGTGCTGCGGCAGGCACCCCTTCCCGTCCTCCCCACCCTGCAGGCCGCTTACCACCATTGGAAGCATTCCAAGTGTTTCGCCTGTCTGCCGGCTAAGCATAGGCCCTACTCCCCTCTTCACCCTCCCCACCCTTACTACCCTCCCTCTTGCTGTGCCTGTAGGCTGGCAAGGTGGACTGCATGGGCATGTCAGCCCGCCTGCTGAAGGGCTTCTTGGCAGATCATGGGGTAAGTGGGCGAGTGGCATGTGCATGACATTGTGCTTCCTGTCGGCCACTCCCCCCGGCCTCTGCCAGCGCCAGCCTCGTCCAGCCGCGCACACAGCCCTCAGAGTTGGGAGCTCTGTGCAGTGCCCAGCCGTGCGTGAGCGCCGCATCAGGTCCCGTATTTTGAACATTGTGTGAGAGATGCCCCAACGCTGCCTTCTGTTCTGGCCCCGCTCTTCTGTGCCCACCGGCTGCATTGGCCGGCGCCGGCCTGCCCGCGCCTGCTGCATTCTACTGGTTCTCACTGCTTCGTGCACCCATGTTGCATGCACACACGGTTTGTGAACAAACTGCCTGCAGGAGGTGATTGAGCCACAGCTGAAGGAGGATCTGGAGCGGCACCTGCGCCACATGGAGGCCCTGCAGGTGGGTGCCGGCCTGCCTGGTACTGCCAGTGGTGGGTACTGCTGCCTGCGCAGGCAGGGTTCGGAGTTGCTCCTCGACCGCCTGTTGCAAGTGCCAGGCTGGTCAGTGCAGGCTGGAGGCCGACTGTGTGCCCTCTGTGTGCCTGCCTGCATCTGCTTGTGGCCGACATGAATGAACACATTGCTGGCCCCTTGAGTCCCCGCCTTCCCCGCAGCTTCCCGGCGAGGGCGCCGTGGGCGCCGCCTTCCGGGACCGTTACGGAGAGGGGGACCTGGGGGCGGAGATGAAGGCGCATGTGAGATGCAAGTGCATGTGCGGGGCCTGCCGACGCCTCCCCGTCTCCCCCTGCTCCCCGCCCGTGGTCCTGCGGCTGCCCACCCCCCTCCTCTACACCGCTCCCTTCCTTGCCCGTCTCTCTCCTCCAAACCTGAACCACGCGGCATGCCAGAGCTCCAGCCTCGCAGCTTCCAGGCAGCTTCCAGGCAGACATCAGTCGACAGAGCCTCCCCTCCCTTCTACGCCGCGCAGGCGTACACCGACCCCCTGCACCTGCCGCACTTGACAGTCTTCCCCAGCGGGTACAAGAATCAGCTCCTGTGGCTGGAGGCAATGTGAGCAAGTGGTGCACCTGCATGCTAGAAGTGCGTGGGGTGTGCGGGCAAGCCCGGCTTGGGCGCTTCCTTACTTGCAGCGTGCGCTGCTTGGCCTGCACAGCAGGCGCCATGCATGCCCACCCTCTGCATGGCATATTCCCACGCCTCGTGCAAGGCCTGCATACCACTCAAAAACTGCCCCTTCTCTTGCCCCCCATGCCGGGACACGTTGGAAGTGCGCAGCGCATGTCGTCCTCAACCCCCACGGTCGCTCTTCACTCTCGCCTCCTCTGTTACGCTGCTTGGACTCTACTTTGCATGCACAGTGGCGTCACCCCTGCTCCCCCTTGACCGCTCTCACACAGACGGCATGCACCGCTGAGCCCGCCCGCCTTTGATTTGCCGCAATGGTCGCAGGTGCCTGCTGCCGGTGCAGCGCACCGTCCCCGACGCCGACCTCACTGCCATGCCTGGTTACAGCCTGGAGGACACCATGCAGCAGATCAAGGCACTGGTGGGTGGGCAGTCGGGTGGCTGGGGGGTGCACTGCAGGTGTGCTGGGCCAGCCCTGCTTGGCTGGTGGGCTGGTGGGCTGCGGGCTGAATTGAAGGGCGTGGGCGGTCGAGTCAGCTGTTCACCGACTCGTGCTGCAGACACTGCTCACTCGAGGATCCCTTGAGCCAGAGGCTGGTTTGTCAGGCATAGCTAGTAGTAGCATGTCAGGGGGTTGTCTGTTGACGTACACGAGACCAATAACCGGCATTAAAGCACCACGTTCGGTTGGCACGAGCGCTGAGCCACCCTCACTGTCGGTTAACTGTGCCCTGCCACCGCACCGCAGCCGCTGCTGGCGCGTGCCGCCACGCTGGCGGTGCTGGAGTGCTGCAGGCGGCAGGGCCGCTCACTCCGCAAGCAGCCCATCATCTGCATTGCCGGCCCGCCGGGATACGAGGAGCGGGTGAGCAGGGGGCAAGGGAAGCATATGAGGGGCAGCATGGGGTGGGCCTGCCACTTACTGACAGCTGGTGCTGGGCACGGAGTGAGATGCCGCGGGCTGCTGCCAGATGCGCAGCCCCCGCTCTCCTAGCGCCCATCCTCGCTCAGTAGCGCAGGTGCCGCCACCCCACCCCGTCCAACCGCCATGCAGCTGGGCATCCACTGCTACCTTCACAGCAAAAGCGAGAAGGCGCTGTGGCTTCGGCAGTGAGTGGAGCCTGCTTGGCTTACCCCGCCGCCGCCAACTGCTGTGCTGTGCAGTGTGGCGCGGCATGCTGTGCTTTTGATACGGGCCAATCTCAGCGTTGGACTTCACTGCGCCGCAAGACGTGGGCACCTGCAGTATCGCTCGCCTGCAGTGCTGGACTCCCTGCTACCTCTGGATGCTGCTGGCCTTTAAAAAAGCAGGCATGTGCGCTGAGCGTGCGACCCCCGCACCTTTACCAGCAGGTACCTGCGAGTGGGCACGCTGCGTGCCGCCCTGGACAGCGGCGATGAGCAGCTGAGGGCAGCGCTGCAGGGCGCAGTGCGGCAGGTGGACCTGATCCCGTGAGTGCCGCTCGCTTTGCTGCCCTCTTTGCTGCCCTCTTTGCTGCCCTCTTTGCTGCCCTCCGTACTGCTCTATTTGCTGCCCTCGTTGATGCGTGCTGCTCCTGTCAACAGTACCGCTGCAGTACAGCTGTAGCACCAAATGCGCGTTATAAGTGCCACAGCCCGTGCTGCTAGGGCTGCCGCTGGGAGTGAGCTGCCACCAGTGCTAATGCTGCTTCCGCTGTTGGCAAGGACGGGGCTCCAGCACAGCACACTGGACCAACCCCTGTGTACGGAGCAGCCCGTTCCTGCCCCACACACACCAGACTTCCGTTGCATCATGCTGTTGCAGGGGCGAGTCTGAGGTGTTCCACCTGTACCAGCTGCGGTACGCCTTCCTCCGGCAGCAGGTGAGCGTCTATAGGCTTGTGTGAGGCGCTGCTTGGGGCTGATGTGGGATGGGGGCATGCTGGCGGCAAGGCATCTCTCCTTGGCAGGCTGCTGTGCGGGTGCTACGGCGCAGCTGAGCCGGAGCAATGGTCCCTGCCGGGCTGCCTGCCCGCCTTGTGGGCATGCTTCTCAGTCTAGCGCCGTGATCCCTCAAGCTCAAGAACTCTGCCTGCCCACTGCCCCGGCCTGCAGGAGGAGGTGTGCATGCAGGTGGAGGAGATCATGGGAGACAAGAGCATGGACACGCTGCTGCGCGGCTATGTGGCCGTGTGCAACGTCGAGGCGGTGCAGGAGAAGATGCAGCGCCTGCTGGACCTGCTGTGCCAGGAGGGGGGCACCTCTGTCAGGTGAGATGAGAATAACATAAGCAAGAAATGCAGCTCTTGGTGGGGTGACCAGGGGTTGGCCAGGAAAGGCGTCACGGTGTGTGCCAGTGCTTGGCCCGGGGCGGGTGGCAGACGTGCCGGCAGGGCAGGCCAGCACTGGGGCTGCCTGCCTGCATTGCGCGTGCTGCGTGATGCGTTCTGAGAGGGGCGGCGTGCATAATGCGGGTCTGGGCAGGCGTGGCGCCTGCGCTTGGTGCATCAGCTGATCTGCAGCCTGCATCTTGAGGAGGCACAGGTGCCAGTCCTGCCTGCTGCTCCACTCAACCAATCTGTCGCTGCCCGCCCCGTGTGCCTGCTGCAGCTGGCGTGAGTTTGGCGGGGATGGCGCCTTCCAGCCGCTGAGGATGCTGGCGGAAGATGCGGGCTGGGAGCCAGCGGGGCAGGTGGCGGGGGCGTGAGTGGCCCCGGGAGCAGCGGTAGCAATGCACACTCGCGGCTTCCGCTCCAGGCGCTGCTCCGCAGGCTGCGGCACAGGGCGGTCAAGCAGTCGCGCCACCGGGCAGGCAGCAGCGGCTAGGCCAGAGGAGGCGGCAGCTTCCAGGGCCAGCCGACGTGTGTATGTTAGTCCAAACCAAAGGCTGGACCAGAAGCCGGCACCACCCCAAGCAGTCAGTCGGATGCTGTCTGCCTTGTATTGCACAAGTGGCACGCCTAGCCTGCACTTGCACATGTGATCACCGCCGCGTGGCCTGACCTTCTCTGCTTGCACTGTTGTTGCTTCGGGGCAAAAGCGTCAAATGTATTACAGGTTTAACCACATTAAACACACACACACACACACACCTCCGTTGCTTTGCCACGTGGTCAGCTGCAGATGGTGCATGCAAGGCAGTAGTGGAACAGGCAGTGGTTCAAGATTAGCTATATTCTGTATCCTAGAAGTTACCTAACAAGTGCTATGCTCCGCTGCACTACTGCTGACCCTCGCCGCTGGCACCCCCGCCCGCCAGGGCCTCCACCCGCTGGATAGCACCCATCCAGGCCCGCGCAATCTGCAGCAGCCTGGGCGGTTCCGCTCCTCCTGCTGCAGCTAGAGCCGCAGTGAACCGCTCCCTGCATGCCTCCAGCAGCTGCTGGGAGCGGGCGGCAGCTGCTGCCTGCGCCTCGCTGGCGCCAGCCTGGCCGTTGCGGCAGTACACTGCCGTGGGTGCCTCCTGCGGGTACCCCGGCGGCACGCGCAGCAACAGCAGCTGCCACTGCTGCTTCAACGCCGGCCCGCTGCCGGTGCTGCCCGGGGCTGCCGCTGCTGCTGCTGCTGCTGCTGCTGCTGCCCGGGCGGCCTTGGGCAGGCAGGTGACCAGGGCGCTACGAGGGTCGGTGGTGTCAGCGGTGACGTGCAGCAGCAGGGCGCCGCCCAGCGCTGCCGCTGCCTCTTCACACTCTGCAACCAGACGCAGCTCGAGCTCCGACTTCTGCCGCTGCTGCTGCTGCTGCTGCTGCTGCCCCAGCACTGCACCGACCTCGGGGCTGGCGCTGCGCTGCCGCTTGGCGGCCGGTGCGCCGGCGGCATCCCCTTGCTGCTCTGCTGGCACGTGGCCCTCCTCTCCAGCCACCGTCAGCACCGCTGTCACGCCGCTCCTGGCGCCCCCAGGCGCCTCTGCCGCCGCCTCTTCGAGGGCGGCTCTCTCCTGTGCCACCAGACGCTGCACCTCTGCAGGCAGCGGGGGCGTGCTGACCGCCTGCACCTGGTAGCCACCCTGGGAGGGCGCCAGCTGGCGCTGCTCGGCTGCCTTGAGCACCTTTTGCAGCCGCTGGAAGCCGCTCTGCACGGCTGCAGCGTCCTGCTGCCCTTTTGCCTGCGCCGCCACGGCCAGCAGCCGTGGGGGGCCGCCGGCGGGCAGTGCCGCGGCCGCCGCGGCCGCCGCCTCCCGCCGCCGCTGCGCCTCCGCATTGGCCTCTGCCAGCTGGCGCTGCCGCGCAAGCGCCTGCTGCCGCGCTGCCTCAGCGGCAGCAGAGGAGGCCCCTGCGGCCCCCGCGCTCGCTGCCGCAGGCGCCGCTTGCGCCGGCGCTGGCTCGGCCTTGACACCCGTGGTACCGGTGGTACCCAGGAAGGGGGCGGGCAGCTTCATGGCGGCATCGCTCTCCCCCGACTCCAGCATCGCCAGGAAGCCGCCTGGGGAGGGGGCGTTGCCTGCAGGGGGTGAGGCAGGCAGGCAGGCAGGCGGGGAGTCACAGGAAGCTTCAGTCGCATGGGTTGGGAGGCAGCCGAAGTGCTGCTCCCTGGACGGAGGGGCCAGGCTGACGGGGAAGCAGAAGGGCTCCAAGCGGGTAGAAGGGGGGCGCAATGCGCGCACAGCAAGTGAAGCACAGGGAAGCGGGCATGGCATTCAAAGGTGATGTCTTTGCTTGCAGGGCAAGCGCACCTGGCGCCGAGTTGGCGGTGGCGCCGCTGGCGGCGCCGGCGCCGGGGGCCGCAGCCCTTTGGCTCGACTTCCTCTGCAGCACAAGGCACAGGGGATTTGAAGCAGTGAAACATCCCGCCGCACCATTCAGACAGCAGCAGCTAAAGAACAAGGCCCGGGGCAAAACAGCATGTGCAGCGAGATGATTCCAGGAGGCCCAGGCGCTGTGCCAGCCAGGAAGACCGGCACGCCGGCCAGCACGCACAGGCCAGGCCAAGGGCCGCTGTAGCACAGGCCCGGTGGCACAGCAGCTGACGAAAGCAGCATTGTTGGGCACCGCAGAAGAAGGGGACAGCATGCAAAGCAGGACAGCACATTTGTAAGAAACCAGCGCTCACCATCATGTCTTTAAAGCTGGCCAGCTCTTTGAGGAATGCCTGCAGCACGACAGGGTGGCAGCGGGGGGAGCACAGCAAGCACAGCACAGGTTATGAGCTCCGCGCACGCAGTCAGCTGTGGCAGGCAGGTGCGGTGGGCAGCAGGCGAACCAGCACGGCGGCCAAAGGCAGGCACGCTGCGTGTTCCCAGCCAGCACCACGTGCGGCATGTTGCAGAGCGGTACTGACGGGCTGGAACACGGAGGCACAGCCACTTCTCAGCCGGCACCCAGTGCGGCATGTTGGGGGGCTGTACTGGAACACAGGGCCGTACGCGCATCAATACACTCAGACACACACAACCCACCACACTCAGACATACACACAGCCACGCAGGCGCAGCCACACACACAAACACATGCACGCGCGCACACACACACACACAAAGCGACTTTGCTGCCCACCTTTGTCAGCTTCAGCACTTGGTCGTTGATGCTGATTTGCTGGTGCGCCTGATCAGTCTGCAGGCAGCGTGGCAGCAGAGAGCGGGCGGGGTGTGGACAACACAGCAGGATGCGGGCAGGGCAAGGCACGGGTGGGCAGCCCATACAAAGAGGCGCCTTCCGAGCTAAGCTCACACACACAAACTGCCAAAGCGGAATCAATCGCAGCCAACGGATGTGAGGCGGCCTGGTGCATCAAGGCGTGCCAAAGGGAGAACGAGGTACATTGCGGGGCGGGCAGGTCGAGTTCACAGCACAGCGCAGCGGGTGGAGGGACATGCCCCCTCACCATAAGCAAGCGCAAGATCACTCCGACCTCTCTCACGCATGCGCCCCAGACTATCATGCACCGCTTCGCAACGTCACCCACCCACCCAACACCCAAACATCCACACACGCTTACGCACCTCTCAAGCGCCCTCACCCCCCTTCCACACTGAGCAGGCGCAGGACTGACCCCAGCACAGCCCAGCCCACCCCAGCCTGGCAGGCCCCACCCCTGGCCCTCTCTTTCTCTCACCATAAGCAGGCGCAGGATCATGCCGTAGCGCTGCGCCTTCACCCCCAGCCGCTCGGCGTGCGCGGGCTGGGCCTTGGCGGTGTCTCGGTAGAAGTTGAGCATGCGCTCGCTGTCCTGCAGGGGGGAAGAGAGGAGATGCACGCAGTACGGGGGTTCAGGGTTTAGGGTTTAAAGTCACGAGTCGGGGGGCAGGTGGGGGAGAGGGTGGGCAGGTGGGGACCGCCATGGCACAAGTAGTGCATAGGCACGCTGCCGTGCATCCAAGATGGCCGGCGGGCAGTGCGCGTGGAGGCACGAGTGTGGGAGGGGCAGACGAGGCAGGCGGGCAGGAGCGCCCGGCAAAGCATCAAGACACCTGGGAGGAGCCCTGCCCCAGCGCCCTAGCTGCCCACCCTGCTCCTCCACCTCCCCCGCCCAGCCCTGCTGCCCCACCCCACCCACCTTGATTGTTATCAAGCGGTTCTGTGGGTTGTTGAAGGCGGCATGCAGGCGCAGGAACTCTTGCAGGGAGGCGGGGTCGTGCGCGTGCGCCTTGCGCGCAGCGTTGGCCGCGTCTCGCGCCTGGCTGCCGCTGGCGGCGGCGCCGGCGGGCGACCCAGCGTGCCCCGCAGGCCCCGCCGCCGAGCTCTCGGCCACAGACGGCTGCGGCTGGGGCGGCAGGTAGCGCTGCTGCTGCGGCCCCACCTGCTGCTGCTGCGGCTGCGGCTTGACGGCGACCGCAGGCTGCGCGTTGTCTGGCAAGAAGTCTGCATGAGTGGGGAAGCAGGCCGGGCAGGTGGCAGGGTGGTTTGGCAATTGTCAGGGCCAGCAAACGGCGGCAGGCCGGTTGCGGCGGGCATGTTGTGCAGTCAGGAGCGGAGCCTGCCGCTGCAAGCATGCTGCAGTGCAGGTCTGCAGGCACAGCATGCACAGTACCGTGCCGCAAATGCCAGGCAGGCCATTCGCTTGCTTGCAAGGCGCCACCGACCGATAGTGTCGTTCCCAGCGTCCAAGAGCCCCCCACCGACCGAAAGCCCCCGGCTCTCACCTGCCGCGAACTCGGCAAATGCGGGGTCGTCAAACGATGGCAGCCTGGCAAACTCTGCAGCACCCAGCTGCCTGGGCTGGATGGCTGATGCCCCGCCTGCCGCCGCAGGCTGCTGCATCGCCTGCGGCTGCTGCTGCACCGGCACCGGCGCGGGTGCGGCGGCGGCGAATTGCTGCACTGTGTACCCGCCGCCCGCCCCCTGCTGCACATACTGCGGTTGTGCAACCGCCTGCTGCTGCATGTACTGCTGCTGCGGTTGCTGCCCCGGCACCTGCTGCATGGGCATCTGCACCTGCACAAACTGCTGCTGTGCAGGCTGCTGCTGCACATACTGCGGCTGCTGTGCCGGCTGCTGCTGCACATACTGCTGAGGCGCCTGCTGCATGTACTGCTGCTGCGGAGCTTGCTGCTGCATGTACTGCTGTGGCGCCTGCTGCACAGCCTGCTGCACGTACTGCTGCTGCTGAGGGGGTGCCTGCTGCACGTACTGCTGAACATACTGCTGCGGCTGCTGCTGCTGTGGTTGAGGCACCGGTACAGCAGCCGGTCGCACATACTGCTGCGCTGCTGCTGGGTGCTGCATGTACTGCTGCTGCTGCTGCTGTGCAGGCTGCTGCTGCACATACTGCGGTTGCGCCACCGCCTGCTGCTGCATGTACTGCTGCGGGGCCTGTTGAACGTACTGCGGCTGGGCGGCTGGTTGCTGCATGTACTGCTGCTGCACCGGCGCCTGCTGGACATACTGCTGCTGCTGCGCCGCCGGCGTCTGCTGCATGAACTGCTGCTGGATGCTCATGTGCACAGCTGCTTGCTGCTGCTGCTGCTGTTGCTGCTGCTGCCGTGCCTGCTGCTGCGCCTGCGCGTGAGCCTGCGCGTTCTGCTGTGCCGCCTGCTGCTGCTGCAGCGCCTGCTGCTGCGCCTGCTGCTGCTGCTGCAGCACCTGCTGCTGTTGCGCCTGCTGCTGCTGCTGCGCCGCCTGGTGCTGCGCCACCTGCTGGCGCTGCAGCGCCACCTGCGCTTTCTTCATGCTGTTCTGCAGGAACTGCATGTACTCCTGCTTGTTTGTTGCCTTGTTGTAGGCAGCCTCCTCCACCTTTTGGGCCATGGGTCCCGCCTTGTCGTGTGGTTGGCCCAGCCGCTGCAGCGTCAGCCCCCTGCAAGCGCCGCACGGCGGGTGGCGGGTGCAAGCGCACGCAGGCGGGAGGTGGGGCAGAGAGGACAGCCAGCCCAGGCTTGTGCAGCACGATACTAGCATTCGTTGTGTTCGGGGGCCCAACGGTCAACGCATGCGCACTGCGCAGCCTTTCAGTGTCGGCTGCTGGGCTGCTGTAGCTGGCGGCGGCGGTGGCGGCGGCACCCCACGGGCTTACATCTGGTCCAGCATCCGGTGCCGCTCCGGCAGGGTGACGTCCATCGGCGGCATGGCGGCTGGAAGCCTGGAAACTGCGAAGAAGAGGCGCGTTTGATGAGACCGCAATGAAGTGGGCGCACTGAAGCAGCGAGGCGAGCCCCGCCTGTGCCAGATGGCTCGAGTAGTTGCAACACAGTTGAAGTCTGTCGCAGGTCGCTTGAAACGTCTCCCTTTTTGCCGGTGCGGCCCGTGCTGTGCGGTGAAGTGCGCCGTGTGGCCGCTCCAGTCTTCGATTCAATTCAACCGTGACTACATCAGATGCAGCGGCCGCCGGGGCCCTGCCAGAAGCCCGGGCAGGGCTGCAGAGGCTGTCGGGGCAACAAGAGCAGTGATCGTCTAAATAAAAACACGCCGTCGAGCCTCTGTCTTAGTTGTGAATAGGTTGAGCAGTTGATAAAGAGACGGGTGAGGATGCCGCTCACCTCCCAGGCCTGCGGAGTCTGCCTGTGCCGCTGCCACCCCTCACCGCCGCTGGCCGCCGCTGTGCCGCTGCTTGTTACTGCAGCTCAGCTCCCAGCAGTCCTCGCTACTGTTTGTGGCATAGAGTGCACGAACATGTCTTCGGAATGCAGCCGTGCATTCCCCCAGCTGCAGCTGTCCCTCCAACCGCCACAGTGCCTCGCCTCTGTTTCTGGCCGCCCCCGCCCGCACCTTTCCTGATGCACGGGTGCAGGCAGATCAGGCGTGGCAGGCAAAGGCAGCACCATGGACTTGATTCTGACCCCCCTGGTGACACGACTGCTCAAGCAGTACGTGAAGAGGTCTTCGGAGGGCGCAGGCAGGGACTTGAAGGTGGGTGCTACCGCCGCTGCCTGGCTGCGGAGGGTGCCATGCGGGGGCACGTGGCCTAGGTTTTGCCGGTCCCATGCAGGGGTGGCAATGCACCGGCAGGCATGCCAGCCTGCTGATTGACATGTTTGTGGCAATCGGTGCTGGACGCCATGTTGCAGCCTGCCTGTGTCCTCCTCTGTTTCCTCGCCCTCCATGCAACTGCCCCTGCCTGTGGCGTCGTTGGGCTGCCACGCGCGTCCCTGCCTGCAACTGGAACCCCGCCCTCTGTGCCCCAACATGTCACGCCCAGCAGGTCTCCTTCAGCCGCGGCAATGTGCTCACGCTGCACAACCTTGAGCTGGACCTGGCGCCGCTGCTGGGGGGCGCCGCCTCGCTGGCGCACGTGCGCCGCGCCTTTGCCCGCCGCCTGTCCATCACCATTCCCTGGACAGCGCTCACCACACAGCCCATCCAGGTTGGTTGGCTCGGTTGTACGTGGGCCATGTGGGTGCTGCAGCTTGATGGATTGGGCGTGACTGTTTCAGATGTCCAGATGTGCTATATCCAAAACTTGCCATGGATGCCACCATATGCCCTGCCTGCCTGCCTGCCCGCCCGCAGGTGGTCCTTGACACCGTTGAACTCGTGCTGTCAGCTGCCGAGCACACGCCAGCACCCACGCCTGTGGCCTCAGCTTCCACCCTGTCCGAGGCGGGCAGCAGCCGGCAGGCCCTGGCATCGGCAGCTGAGGAGGAGGCGGGGCCGGCTGGTGGCGGCAGCTGGTTTGGGAGTGCGCTGCAATCAATGGCGCTCCGGGCTGGGCTGAATTTGACAGGTGTGGCCTGTCGCGGGTGACTATGCAGTGTGCCTGCCGCCGGTGTCGCGTCACCACCTGCTGCTGTGCTGCTGCTGGTGCCAGCCATTGCGTCGACAAGAGTGGCTTACTTACTCTGTCCCCCAACGAGGACCCTTGCAGCCGAGCTGACCAAGATTGGCTTGCCTGCTCCTTTCCCTATGTGCCCCCTTGCCTTGCAGTCAAGCTGACAAATGTGGTGGCCAAGTGGGTGGAGGAGGGGCAGTTTGTGGCGGCAGCCACGTTTCAGGAGCTGCTGATGCAGACGAGCGCGGGGGACTGGGCAAGTGGGCTGCAGGTAAGCGGGGTCCCCTGGAGCCCTGTGTGTCGGTGCGTGCGCTGTGTGCATGCTGTGGGGTGTGCAGTCCGCTGCTGCGTGCATCCCGGCTTGTTGCTCCAGTTTCGTGGCAGGAAATTCACAAGCGGCATCCCATTGGTGCATCCCACTGCCTGGTTGCCGCCCAGCTGCCGACCTGCCCTACCTGCCACCCGTCTCTCGGAGTTCAGATGCCTGGCTGCAGAAGGAGTGCACCATCTGCCAGCTCAGCATAGGCCTGTGCAGCACTGCTCCCACCCACTGCTTGCCCTGCCCCGCCCAACCCCGAAACCTAACTGCTTTGCTTCCCCCCGCCCTGTGCAGAATGCGGATGCCTGGCTGAAAAAGGAGTGCACCATCCGCCAGCTCAGCATCAGCCTGGACCAGCACGTGCCTGCAGCAGCCACGCACAGCTACCAGCCACTCCTGCGCATCCCCTCCCTCACAGCCTCTGCCCTGCTGCCAGTGTTTGCGTGGCTAGAGGTGAGTGAGGAAAGCACCTGCCTCCGGTCATGCTGCCGTCAGTGCTCACGCCGTCTGCCACTTGGCTGCAGCCCTGCTGCTCCGTGCTCTGACATCCGTGCGTCTCCATGCCGCTGCCAACCGCTGCTAATGTACTGCATGTGGCTGCTGTGCCTGCTGTGCCTACTGTGCCTGCTGTGCAGGGCGCTGACCTGGCAGGCGACCCCTTCAACACCTCAGTCCAGGTCCAGCTGGCACCCATCCATGGTAAGCCTTGCATCGTCCTGCTCTGCTGGCATTCTGTACATTCAGTATGGTGTACTGCCCGTGGTGTACTGCCCGTGGTGTACTGCCCGTGCCGTAAACGTTTACCAGTTGTGGCCGTGGGCAGGAAAGCTTCTGCTTGCCTTTGACCGGGGCTCTCAAGCATCTCACTTTGGCCAGGCTCAACCTTTGACCATACTCAAGCCCAACAGAACATGCAAGGAACCCGGTTGTTCCCTTGCTGATGGTGTGGAACCCATTGCTCCTGTGTTGTGCAGTGGCCGTTAACGACCGGCAGTTGCGCTGGGCGGGCAGCCTGGTGGCTCTCATGCGGGCAGCAGCAGCAGCCAAGCAGGCGGCCGAGGCTGCAGAGGAGGCAGCGGCAGCAGACGCGGCCGAGGCAGCAGTGGCAGCGGAGGCGGGCACGCCCATGAAGCTGCCGGCACCCGCTGCACCTGGGTCACCACGCACCACACCGGCGCTCATGCAGCCTGCAGCCGCAGGCGGGCCCTCCCCTTCGCCGGGTGGCTTGGCGGCGGCGGGGCCCCCATCCGCAGCGCGGCCTCAGACCAAGGCTCTTGGGGTGTTTGGCCGGGTGTGGGACTTCCTGATTGATGAGGCGGGGTACGTGGAGACGGCTGAAGGTGAGGCTTTGGGGAGCATGCACAGCAGCAGCAGCAGTTGTGTTGGTATGCAGCGGCGTGTGTGGAGACGGCTGAAGGTGAGCCTCCAGGCAGCATGCACATGAGCACAGCAGTGGTTGTGTTGGTGTCAGCCTGGATGTGGGACCAGCTGTGTGCACCGCCAGGGTACACCCTCCTTGAAAGCCCCCTGCCTCACTGCCCTGCCCCCTTGCTGCCTGCCCTGCTTGCCCCGCCTCCCCCGCAGGCTCTTCCCCTACGGCCCAGCAGCAGCACCCGCAGCGCGGCTCCCCGGGAGCTGAAGCGGGCACTACGTCGCCGGCGCAGCGCGCGCCAGCGGTACTGCCAGCCATGCCCATGTTTGCTGAGCTCCAAGTCGTTTTGGAAGGCCTGCACGTGGCTCTGGGCGTGGTGGTGGTCAGAGAGGAGCAGCCGCCTCAGGAGGCTGCCCTTGGCGCGGCACAGGGCGAGGCGGGCGGTGGCCAGCAGCCACAGCAGGCGCAGCAGGCACAGCAGGCAGAGATGGCGCCTGACCTGGCAGACACGCTGCGCGCGCTTCGCGAGGCGCGGTCCAGCAACTCCCTGGAAGCTGTGGCCGCGCTGCAGCGGCAGCTGGCGGCGGCGCTGGCGGCGGCGGATGCGGCGGGGGTGGCGGGGGCGGCGGCGCAGCGGGGGCAGGCGCACCTGCCCGCACACGAGGTGCACCAATGCGCGGAGCTGAGCCTGCAGAGGCTTCAGGTGAGCCATGTCCGTTTTCTCCTCCCAACACCTGAGCACGGCTGCTTCCCTCCAAACCAGCATTGCTGGGCAGGCCGCGGATGCCGGGCAATGCCCCACGGGGCAGGCAGCCTGAACACAGAGCTTGTATGCTCCCTTCCCCCGTCCTGCGCTGTCCTGCCCTGCCGTGTCTTCCTGGCATGCCATCCTGCCATGTCACCTCTCGTGTGCTGCTCGCAACTTGTCTTGCAATGCTTGTTTGTGTGTGTCTGTGTGCGTGCAGGTAGCTGTGGCCTCCCGTGATGCCAGCATCTCAGGCGTGGCTGTGGAGCTGCAGCAGCTGACCCTGCGGCGCAGCACAGCCGCCGCTCCTCTGCTGACACATGTCCTGGCGCCGGGCGCGGTGGGCAGCGAGCGGGCAGAGGTACTTGCGCTGTCAGCCGCAGTGGCAGCTGCCGGCAGCAGCAGCTGGGTGGAGGTGTTGTGCCTGGAGCCGCCGCTGGCGCCAGCTGGCACGCCGCCGCCGCCAGCAGGCAAGCAGCAGCAGCAGCAACAGCAGCAACAGCAGCCAGCGGTGAGCGTTCATTACTTTGACACAGCCGCTGGTCCGGGCGCCACACCAAGCAGAGGCAAGACGGCGCCTGGGCAGCTGCGCTGCTCCCTCATGCTCGGCCGCCTGCTGCTGGCGCACGCCCCCGGCTTTGCCACCAACCTGCTGCTGCTGGCCCGGCAGTATGAGGTTGGCACCATCTTGGCAGGACTGCCTGACGGCATCCCGGCAGCCCCGCCAGCCAGCCCCACCACGCAGGCAGCGGCAGTGGCAGCCGGCGCCGGCGATGCCGACGCCGCTGCTAAAGACGGAGGCAGCGGCGTCGGTGCCAGCCCCTCGTTCCTGACGCAGGCCCTGCAGCCGCAGCTGCTGCTGGAGTGCCGGGTAGGGCAGGTGGAGCTGGCACTGCTGTCCTCGCAGGCCGCAGATGCCGCAGCTCTGGTGCTGGCGCTGCGCCAGCTGGAGCTGCGCAGCGGGGCGCTCAATTGGGAGGCGCCCTGGAGCAGCCGCCTGCGCCACACCCTGCTGGCCCCCGCACAGGGTGAGCTGTGTTCGTAGCCTGGCCGTGGCAGCTGTTCACATTTGCACTGCCCTGGAAGAGGATCGAATGTCAGGATGAGTGAGCACCCGGGCGTGCTGTGAGACCAAGCTCCTGTTGCCTGTTGCCTGCTACTGCTGGCTTCCACTAGTGTCCCTGCCGCCTTCTCATGCAATGTATGCCACCCCCACCCGCCTCCCGCTCCCTCCCGCCCCTGCAGGTTTCAGAGGGCACGGGCTGCGGCTGAGCCTGGGCGCAGCTGAGCTGGCAGTGGCCGACGCCGCCTGCAGCAGCGGCGACGCCGGCGGGCTGTGGCAGCTGCGGCGGGCCAGCGCGGTCAGCAACGTTGGGGTACTAGATGCAGTGGTGGCGGTGACAGAGGCAGGCCCTGGCCCTGCCGGAAGCTCTTCCTCTGGGCTGCTGGCATCGGCGGCGCTGTCGCCGCTGCAGGTGCAGCTGTCGGGGCACCAGGCTGCTGCGTTGGTGGCCGCTGTGGGCGGCGCGGCGGCGGAGGCTGGGCAGGGCTTCCAGGCGCCGCTGCTGCCGGCTGCGGCAGAGGCACAGCAGGCGCCGCCCTGGCTGGCCAGCTTCTCTCTCAGCTGCACCCCAGGCATTCAGCTGGCGTTTGCAGAGGGGGGCGGGCTCCAGCACTGGAGCGACCCTCACAACAGCAGCTCAGGCATCAGCCAAGGGCCCCGCAGCAGCAGCAGCAGCAGCAGCGGTAGCACCGGCAGCAAGCCGCCTCTGGAGCTCTTCCTAGGTCTGGGCAGCATCACTGCAGCGCTAGCCGCCAGCCCCGCACCATCTGCAGCGGCTGCTGGCGGCCAACCCCCGCCGCACGTGCTGCTGCAGCTGCAGCTGCTGCAGGCGCATGCTTGGCTGCAGCCGAGCTTGTCGGTACACCTGCCGGCAGCTGAAGTACGGCTGGGTTTGGCGCCCCACCGGGGCAGCCCTCAGCTGCTGCCTGAGCCGCTGTTGCTGCTGGCAGCGCTGAGCTACACGCAGTGCAGTGAGGAGGCAGTGAAAGAGCAGGGGCAGCACCCACGCCAGCTCAGCACCCGCCGGCGCCAGCTCAGCGCCGTCCAGCTCAGCAGCATCTCTCTGGCCCTCAGCTCGGCAGACTACCCGCTCGCCGTGCAGCTGCTACGCTGCCTGCGGCAGCAGCCCATGCTGCCGCCAGCAGGCTCGCTGCAGCCTGCAGCCTCCAGTGAGCAGCCACAGCAGCAGCAGTTGGAGGAGCGGCGTTCTGCCGCTGCTGCCGCTGCTGCTCATGTGGCAGAGGCGGCTGCAGCAGCAGATGAGGAGAGTGAACTGAGGGTCAGAGTGGATGCAGCCAGCATCACCATTTGGCCCAACCCGCCACCGCCAGCCCAAGGGAAGCCAGAGCAGCAGCGGCTGGGCTTGGCAGTGTGGCTCTCGCGTCTGCAGCTGCACAGCCGGGAGCGTGTGCAGCGAGGCAGCAGTGGCGGCAGCAGCGGCAGCAGCAGCACTGACGTCACACTGGGGTCTTTGCATGCAGCCCTGCTACGGCGGCAGCAGCAGCAGCAGCTGGCAAGCACTGGTGGCAGCACCGGCGCCGGCGCAGGCGCCCCAGTTCAGTTCTCTGCGGTTGTGCGCTTCCCGGACGCAGCAGGTGCAGGGCAGCAGGCGGCCCAGCAGCCGGCAGACGCGCTAACGCTGGCGCTCAGCAGCACCTGGGCTGGCAGCAGCGGCAGCAGCAGCAGTAGTGCAGGTGGCGGCAGCCTGAGCCCAAGCAAGGGCGCAGCTGCGGCAGGGCGGCGGCTGCAGGTGCAAGCCGCCCCTCTAACCGTGGCTCTGAGCCCAGATCTCATGGCGGCCCTTGGCTCCCTGTCTGCCGACCTGGACAGCACGCAGCTGCCGGCTGCTGCTGCAGAGGGCAATGCCGAGCAGACGGCGCCGGCTGCTCCTGCGGCAGCCCAGGCCCCACAGGGTAGCTCCCAAGCAGAGGGCCTGCAAGGCAAGGCAGCGCTGCAGGGCCTGCGCCTGCTTCTGCTGGAGGGAGCCAGCTGGGAGGAGGGTCAGCAGGGGCGGGGGCAGCAGGCCCGCGGCGCCAGCTGGCAGCCGGAGGCCGGAGCTGCAGCGGTGGAGGTGGCTGTGGAGGAGGCGGTGGTGCTGCTGCAGCAGGCGCCAGCTGCTGAGAACCGGCCCTGGCTGGCAGGCAGCCCAGCGGCGGCAGCGGCGCTGCTGACGAGCGCAGACGCGTCGCTCATTTCGGCTGCCATCACCGTGTGGCATGCAGGTATGCAAGTACGCGGTGTGGGTAATGATTTACAATACTGGTGCAGGGGTGTTGTGAGCAGGTCACAGGGCGGTGCACAAGCTGTGCTCAGTGATGCTTCCCGCCAGCGGGGCTTCCTTACACCAGCGCTCTGCTGACCTTCCCCACTGACCTTCCCCACTGACCTTCCCCGTCCACCACTGCGCAGGGCCGGCGGGCACGGACGCCACCGCGGTGCTGCCGCCCACCGACGGGCGCCTGCAGCTGCTGCTGCAGCCGCACACCGGCGCGGTGGGGGTGGCGCTGCACGCTCAGCTGCTGCCGCTGCAAATGTCGCTGCCGGCGGTGGATGCTCTCTCCACAGTAATCTCAGCTGTCTTCTCCAACAGCAGCCAGCCGGATGAGCAGCAGCAGGCGCAGCAGCAGCAGCAGCAGCAGCAGCAGGGTCCGCCGGCAAGGCAGCAGGCCAGGCCCGGGTCGCCTCGTGCGCCGCTGCCCTCGGCAGCTGCGGTGGCAGCTGCGGCAACTGTCATTATTGAGGATGCATCAGCCACTTTGGATCACCCCCACCCTCACCCTCACTCCCACCACCGCCACACCGCCTCCTCGGCGTTGCCAGCTGCTGCAAGTGGGGCAGCAGGCGACGCGGCTGCAGGCTGCGACCAGCAGCAGCAGGCTCAGCAGGAGTGTGGCTTCGATGACCTGTCGGCAGCGCTCTTCACATTTGTGCACAGCAGCGGCGACAGCGCCCGGCCCTCGGCGCTGCAGGTGCAGACGTTCAGCGGCGGCGGCGGCAGCGACGAGGAGGGCGGCGGCCGCGGGCTGGGCAGCCGGCTGACTGCGCGGCTGTGGGGCGCTGGGCGGCAGGGGCTGCAAGGCGGGGACGGCGGGGAGCTGCGGCGGCAGGGCATTCGGTGGTGCTACCCTCAGCCGCGTGAAGTGGCGCTTCTTGTTGTGGAGGTGCGCCCTCATTATGGCTGGTAGAGCCTGCAAGCACCTGCACCCGCCCATCCATTCATCCGCCTGCCTGCCTGGCAGTGGTTGCACTTCTGCTGCCGTCTGCCTGCTTTGCACCTCCCACACCCAGCGACATAGCCTCACATCTTACCTCCCCACCCCAGCCTGACATAGCCTCACATCTTACCTCCCCGTGCTGCTGCTTAACAACACCTGATGCAGGGTGTGCCTGCCACCTGCTGTCAGCTACTCTCCCAGCTTCCACTCGTTCTCCTGGCCTTCCCTGGTGCAGGCCCGCCCCGTCCTGCTATCTTCTTCTCCCTAGCATATCTCTTCAGGGTACATTTCTCACGTCTCCCTGCCACCCGCCGCTACTGGTGCAGGATGCGCCTGCCGCCCTGCTCTCCGCCACTTTTGAGCTCAGCTTCTACTCCCCAGAAGAGGAGGCATACTTGACGCTTCCTCTGCAAGCGGTAATGCTCGACAGCATTAGCAGCAGCAGCGGCATCGGCCCAGCAGGCACAGCGCTTGCAGACACCAGCGGCGGCAGCAGCAGCAGCGGCGGCAGCGGGAAGGTGCTGCTGCTGCTGGTGGAGGAAGCGCTGGCGGCAGCAGAGTGGGAGGTGAGCTGGGAGCTGCCCTCCGCAGCAGGCACAGGCGGGCCCACAGCAGGCGCAGCGGCGGCGTCGGCGGCAGCGGTCCTGCAACGTCTTCGGGTCAACCCGCGGGCGTGCAGCGAGGCGGCGGCTGCGGCGGCTGGGATGGGGCGGGAGCTGGCTCTGCCGCCAGCGCTGGCGGCATCGCTCACTGTGATCCTCACAGCAGAGAGCGGCAGCCTGGCGCTGCTGGCCCCGGTGCCGCTGCTGCTGGTGCAGGGTCAGCAGCAGCAGCAGCGGGAGCGGGAGGGGGAGCAGCAGCGGGAGCAGCAGCAGCCCGTGGCGGCAGCGCTTCTAGACACAGTGGCTGTGCTGCATGCGGGCAGTCTCAAGGCGGCGGTGCACACGTACCCCGCGCCTGAGGGCAACACGCTTCTGGCAGCTGACCTGCAAGCCACCCTGGCGCTGTGCCTGCCCGACAGCAGCAGTGCGACAGCGCCGGCAGGGGCGGCGGAGGCAGCGGTGCCGGGATGTGCGGTGGTGGAGCCTTTTCAGCTGGAGTGTGCTGTGGAGTACAGCAGCGGGGGAGGGCCGCAAAGCCTGCTGCCCGACCAGCAAGAACAGCAGGAGCAGGAGCAGCAGCAGCGGCAGCAGCAGCGGCAGCAGCAGCGGTTTGAGGGCGCTGAGGAGGAGCAGGTAGCGGGTGCAGGTGCGCTGCTGCCTCTGTTCTGGCAGCAGGCGCAGGCGCAGCAGCAGGAGCTCCCGCTGCTGGCGGTGCGTCTGCCGCCGCAGCGGCAGGGTCTGGCGCTGCTGCTGGCTGCGCACCACCAGCCCCTCACCCTCAACGTGTCAGAGGCCAGCCTGGCAGAACTGAAGCGGCTGCTAGCCACCCTGTCAGGCCCGGGCGAAGGCGCCACAAGCGGTGGCGCTGGCAGCGCGGGCGGCCCTGCAGCGGCAGCGGCAGAGGCGGCGGCACCGCTGCTGCTGGTGAACCGCAGCGGGCAGAGCCTGATGGTGCGGCAGGAGGGCACACCCCAGCAGCAGCTGCTGCTCCAGGAGGGGCAGCGCCTGCCGCTGGTGTGGCCTGCACCGCCAGCGCTCGTGCCGGGCGCCACACGGAGGCTGCAGCTTGCTCTGGCGGCGGCGGCGGCGGCTTCAGACGACGAGGCGGCGTGGAGCGCGCCTGTCGATGTGAGGCGGTGTTTTGTGGGGGGGGTATATTGTTTTTTGAACAGCCTGACAGTGCTGGAGTTGAAATGGTGGGACCTTTTTTTTGCATTGATGAAAGGCAACCCATGCTGCTGTTGCCTGGTCAGGTTCCAAGTTCACTTCCAGAGTCCCGCCAGCACCCCTCCCCTCCTGCCACATCATCCGCTCCCTCCCCTCCCTCCTCTCACCCCCACTGCAGGTCATGGCATCGGGCGGGCGCCAGCTGGCGCTGCCCGTGCCCGGCCGCCCTGCCGGCGGCAGCAGCCTGGCCGTGCAAGTGCGGCAGGGCGGCAGCGGCAGCGGGTGGGAGGTGCTGCTGCTGCCGGCGGTGCGTGTGGCAAATCATCTGTCGGCCCCCATCCACGTCTGCCTCTCGCGTGAGGTCAGCATCGGCAGCAGCAGCAGCGGGGGCAGCAGGGTGCAGCAGCAGCACCAGGCGTTGGAGGTCTCCTGTGGGGCCCATGTGGATGCGCAGCTGCACAGCAGCGGCACCCTGCTCCGCCTGTGGCTGGGCGGCGACCCAGCAGCCGGCGGGGGGTGGTCCCAAGCCTTCCCTCTCCCACAGGGGCAGCAGCAGCAGCAGGGGCAGCAGCAGCCAGCTCAGCAGGCGCACGATCCAATGCTCATGGTGCTGCACTGCTCCCCGGCAGCGGCAGCCAGTGCCGTGGGTGCAGGCGTGCGCCCGCCCCCGGCGCCCGGAGCAGCCAGCCAGCAGCTGGGGGCGGTGCTGGTGCAGCTGCTGCCGCCAGATGCAACCACAGGGCAGGCATCCGTCTGCTTCTGGCCGCC
The DNA here is from genome assembly GCA_029339195.1 of Micractinium sp. NFX-FRZ. NCBI lineage: Eukaryota > Viridiplantae > Chlorophyta > Trebouxiophyceae > Chlorellales > Chlorellaceae > Micractinium > Micractinium sp. NFX-FRZ. The sequence continues at coordinate 40,311 of JAPTJF010000382.1, read as the reverse complement.
GCTGCTGCTGCGCAACGCCATGCCGTGCCCCGTGCGTCTGGTACTGCCGCCACCGGGCGCGGCCATGGCCGGGCAGCCGCAGCCCGCAGCAGGGTCTCAGCAGCAGCCTCAGCAGCAGCAGCAGCAGCAGCAGGAGATTGTGCTGCTGCCAGGCGCCAGCCACCAGCTCACGGTGCCCCTCCTGGGCGGTGTGGTGGGCGCTCTGCAGGCACTGGAGGTGCCCGGCAGCAGCCCGCCCGCTGCCAGCCCCAGCAACGGCGGCGGCCGGCCGGGCATGGCTCTGGTGGTGCCTCCCTTGATCGCAGAGTCAGCGGAGCAGCAGTGGTTCGGCAGCAGCGGGCCCAAGCCAGCAGTGCCGGCGGGAGCGGCAGAGTATGTGGCTGCCGTCTTCATTGCACCCCCTGGCGAGGCTACGTGCCTGCGGCTGCCGCTGCTGGTGCGGGCCCTGGGCGGCCTCCCCGCACCACCTCCCACTGCGCTCAGCGGCGGCAGCAGCCCCAGGAGTGGCAGCTTTCTGTCTACCGACTGCCTGCTGGTCACGCAGCAGCACTCGGGCGGGCTGCCGCTGCTGCAGCTGACGCTGGAGCCGGCGCTGACGGTGCACAACTGCCTGCCCGTGCCGCTGCTCTTCCAGGTGGGGTTGCCATGGGCCTGCTGCGTGTCCAAACTCTGTGCTGTTGCCTTGAGTGTGTTTTTCTTGCACTGCGGTTGGGGCACATGATTTTGCAGGCTGCCAACATGTGCATGGCCGCCTGCAGGCTGCGCTCAGAAGTAGTCGAGTCGGGTGCTCACCGCTCTCTCACATCTGCTGACTCTAGCAACTGCAGGACCGACCCTATCTTGCTAGGTTGACAAGCTCCTGCCCTCCCCCTCGCCCCTCTTTCCACCACCTTCTGGCTCCCTGGCTGTGCAGGTGCCTGGCATCGCACCGGTGGAGGTGCCCGCCGGCTGGTCGCTGCCGCTGCCAGCTGGGCGGGGCCCCGACGGCGGCGCCGCGGAGGAGGCCATCGTTATGCTGCCTTTGGCAGATGCCAGCGGGGCGGCCCTGCCTGGCGTGGGCTCGGACCCGTCCAAGCAGGCCCAGCAGCAGGCCCAGCAGGACCAGCAGGACGGACAGCGCCAGCTGCTCCTCAAGTCCCAGCCCTTCAAATTGGAGGCCGAGGGGGAGGAGGACAGCAGCGGCAGCAGCAGCACCCACTTGGTCCTCACAACAGAGCCCCCGCCGGCGTCCCGCAGCAGCAGCGGCCTGTGGCGAAATGCCAGCGGCAGCGGCACCGGCAGCGCCACGGCCGCCCCACGGCTAGAGTGCCGGTTGGCAGCCCGGGTCGAGGTGCGGCAGCACTCGGCGGCCGGGGGCACGGCGTCGGCGGCAGCTGTCAGCGTAACTGTCACCGCTGGCTGCTTTGTTTCGAACCTCACGGGCCTGCCGCTGGCCATGCTGGCTGAGGGGGCGGCTGCAGAAGCGGGGCGGCAGCCGGCCACAGCGCCTGCATCGCCCTCGAGCCTGCCGGCGCCCGAGCAGCAGCGGATGCAGCAGCACCGTGAGCAGCAGCAGCAGCAGCAGGCGTCGGCAGCGCTGCCTTCCCCACAGGGCAGCACTCTCAGCACCGCCTCTGCAGGCAGCGCAAGCAGCACCGCTGGCGCGCTCGGCAGAAGCGGCAGCGGCGCCGGCGGCTTGGTACCGCACGGCACGCTGCTGTCGCACACAGCGACGGTGCCACTGCTGCACCTGTGGCATGCGGGCGGCGGGGGCAGGGGCCATCGGGATAGGCGGCAGAGCTCTTGGGGCAGCACCTCGGACATGCTGCGCTCCTTCAGCGGCGGCCTGCTGCCCGCCTCTGCACAGCAGGCAGCAGCCTCAGCAGGCGCGCCCCCCTCGCGGCCCGCCCTGCGGTTTGCCCTCGTAGAGCCGGCAGCAGGGCAAGCGGCTGGGGCAGCAGTTGGAACAAGTGCAGCGCAGGGCAGCAGCGTGGATGCAGATGCCGAGCTGCCCACGCCACGCCCAACGCTGCAGCAGCCAGCCGGCCAGCTGTCGCCAGGCGGACCTGCTGCGGCCGTGCCGGGACGGTGCTGGTCGCCGGCGCTGCAGCCGTTTGCAGCGGCGGGGCGGCAGCGGCTCTACTTGCTGCCCCCTCCTGCTGATGGCAGCGGCAGCGGCAGTGGCGATGCCGTCATGCTCACCTACCGTGTGCTGCTCAGCAGGGGCAGCTTCCACCTGGTGCTGTTCAGGTGGGGTGGAAAGGATGGGTGGGCATAGGGAATGTGGTCGCACACGCCATCAAGTCATGCGGGCAGGAGCCTCGGTGCTTCCAAAATGCCTGCCTGCCTACCTGCCTGCCTGCCCGACTGCCCGACTGACTGACTTCAACACTGACTGACCGACTTGCCTGCCTGCCTGCCCTGCTTCCCTTTGGTCTCATGCAGAGACCGGCAGCCACCGTTTGTGATCCAGAACGCCACCGACGCCGCCGTAGATGTGGGGTACTTCCCACCCACAGAGGCGCCCGACGGCAGCTTCACTTACGGCGCTCCCCTGTCGGCGCTGCGGGCAAGTGCCGCCGCTGCTGCACACTGCTGGCGCACGCACCATCCTGTGCTGCGCCACTTCACGCTTCCATGGCCCCCAGCTTGGGCCATGCGCCGGCCAAGAAGCGGCTGCGCTCCACCCCACTTGCGCCTGCTGCCGTGTGCCCCATTGCTACGCAGCCACTTGAGCCATCCCTGCTGTCCAACATCTCTGCTTTATGTCTGCATGTGTGCCCCTGCCTGCAGGTCGGGCCCAGGCACACCCTTGAGTGCGACTTTAAACCGGAAGGCGGTGCCGGAGGGGCGGGCTCCGGCGGTGCCCTGTCGCCCAGGTGGGTTCAGGACATTGCCTCTGTGGGTTTGTGGGTGTCAGGGTTTTGGGGCCTGTATCTTAGATGGGGTTTAGGGTTGAGGGGTAGGGGTCTGCCGCCACCCGCCCGTTGGCCAGCAATACACCATACCGCATGCCGCTCCCAACTGGCACTCGCTCAACCCATGCCAGCAGCACTGGCGAGCTGCCGGCGCTTGGGCCAGGGCATGTTCCGTTGCACTTATTGTTGGATCCCACCCTGCCAGGCTGCGTCTCCTGCTATTTGCGTTGCAGGAGGAGTGCTGGCAGCGGCGGCGGCAGCGCCGGCGGCAGCGGCTGGGAGGACCAGGAGGACGAGGACGCCTTCCTGGACTGCCTGCTTCGGGTGAGGGAGGGGGCTATGACCTGGCCTTCCCTACCTCCGTTGATTCGCTCATGCCTGTGTGTCCCTGCAACAAAGGCGTCTTGTCACTGGCTCAGGGCAGATTGCCTGCTGCTCTGCTGTCAGGCCTGCCCACCACGTACCTTTTCACGCTGCCCTGCCCCCCGCTGGCATGGCTGTGCCGCAGGAGGAGCTGCAGGCAGCCGGCCAGGAGCAGCGCCGCCCACCGCCCGTCCTCAAGTTCCGGCCCGCTGGCAGCAAGGAGTGGCAGCACCCATGTGTGCTGCTGCCGGGCCTGCACCTGGCAGCGGCCGGAGGCCGGGCAGGAGGGGCAGCAGATGGCGAGGCAACAGGGCTGGCAGAAGTGCACGTCAGCAAGTGCTGCGCCACCACCCGCATCCTGCTGCTGCCGGCAGCCGAGGCGGCGCCTGCGGCGGGGCTTTCAGCAGAGGCGTCAGGGGCGGCAGCTGAAGCGGGCGCAGGGTTGGAGCAGCCGCTGCCGTTGTGTGTGGAGCTGCAGTGCAGGCAGCTGCAGGTATGCCTGTGGGACGATGAGAGGCAGCGGCTGCAGCCGCCAGCTGGCGCCAGCATGGCGCCCCTGGGCCGGGAGCTGTTCAGCTTCTGCCTGGACCAGCTTCACCTGCAGCTGTCGCGGCAGCAGTACCTTGTGGCAGCTAACGTGGCGGCAGCTGCTGGAGCGGGCACGCCGCGCGGCAGCGGAGGCGGCAGACGGCGCTTGCACCCATGGCAACAGCAGTTGCTCCTGGTGATGGCAGCCCGCCTGACGGCAGCAGCTGTACAGGTGGACTCCTTCCTGCCAGGCAGCGAGCAGCCTGTACTGCTCACCTCGCTGCCCCTGGATGACATCAGCGCTGGCGGCAGCGGCCACCGGCAGCGCCCAGGCCCGCCCCTGCAGCTTGCATTTGAGGTGCATCACTGCCCGCCGCTGCCTGCCGCCAGCAGAAGCGCTGGGGGGCACGGCGAGCGTGCCAGCGGCGACGGAGACAGCACTGGCAGCGGCCCTGGCTGCAGCGGAGGTGACAGCGGCAGCGGCAGCGGGAACGGCGGCAAGATGAGCCTGCGCAACACGTGGGTGCACGACTTGCTGATCCAGCTGCCCACAATGGCGGCAGCAGCCGACGACTCGCTGCTTCTCTTTGCCGACCGCCTCTCTGGGCTGCTGGCCGGCGGCGGCAGCAGCAGCAGCACAGATAGCAGCTTCAGCCCTGGCCAGCAAGGCATCAGCAGTAGCGGTGCGGGCGGCAATGGTGGCAACAGTAGAGCCGCCGCTGCTGCCAAGCTGCCAGCAGCAGCAGCAGCAGCAGCAGCGGAAGCAGCAGCAGCAGCAGCAGCAGCAGCGGAAGCAGCAGCAGCAGCAGCAGCAGCAGAGCACCATGCACCACAGCTGGAGCTGCTGCAGCAAACTTTGGCGGCAGAGGCGGCGGGGGCGGCGGCCAGCCGGCTGTACATTGAGCAGGCAGTCGTGGAGTCGGGTGCGTGCCACGTGGCAGTGGCTGCGTGTACTGCTGCATATTGCCCCTGCTTGTGTCCAATGCCTATGAGCTGTGCTCAGGTGTGCAAGTGTTGTTGTGTGCGTGTTGGCCTGCTGCCCCTGCTGCTGATCGCTTGGCCAGCGGCTTCGCCCGGCTGTACTGCCCACGCCAGTTTGCGCGCGTGGCACACGGCCCCGCTTGCCTTTCTGTGCGTCTGTCAAACCCCACCCGCCTGCCAACCACCCTCTGCCTGGCCACCCTCCACTCTCCCCCCTGCAGTGCGGCTGCTGCTGGATGCCCACATCGCAGCGGGCACAGCGGGCGTGCCGGTGGCGGTTGACACGTACCGCGCCCCCGTCACCCTCAGCCGCATTGCAGCACACGACGTGCACTTCAGGTGGGTGAGTGTTAGCGGAAGGCAAGTTTTGAGTTTGTTTGCCAACCCTTGCCTTTGGCTTTGAACCGACTGAATGATTTCGGCTTGCCCGTAGAGGGGCAGGCGCACCGGGAGCGCCCTGGCATAGCGCCAGCAGGTGCCCAGGCCTGTAAGGTGCCCCCCAACACAGCGCAGGCCCTGGCCTGTCAGACGGCACGCGGGTGGTATGAGTGCGGACACAGTGCGGGCCCTTTGCTGCTTTGCTCAAGCCCGCCTTGCCTGTGTGGCCCTCCCCTTGTTCCGGGTTCATGGCTCCTGGTAGCATGCCGCCCGGCGTCCCACCCCACCACATGCCCTCCCCTGCCCTAGCTGCTCTGACCCTATCCTTGAAAGCATGCAACCCGGTGCATCACCCCACCCCTCCTCCCCCTGCCCTGTGCGTGCAGGCCCCACATCCTGGTGCGGGGCCTCATGGCGCACGGAGTGGCCGAGGCGGTACTGAACGCGCCACAGGTGGGTGGGTGGGTGGCTAGTCCAGGCTTGCTTCAGGGTGAGCAGGCAAGGACCAGGAGAGGGATCCCCCGGCAGCACGACAGTGGGGAGCATGGGTGGACGCCTGCCTGCACCAACAGCCATGCTTGCGCCGCTCGGAACTGTAGAAGAAGGAACGGTGCCAAATCACGGCGGGCAAGTGTTGGCTCTTGTGCTTGCATGCGCAGGGTGCACTCCTCAGCCCTGGGTCCCTCAGGACTGTCCTGCTCTGCACTGGCAGCCTCCCCCTCACTCCATGCGCGGCCCCGCCCCCGCCCTGCCCTGCCTGCAGGTGCCTGGCTCCCTCTGTGCTGCCGCTACATACATGGGATCGACGGAACAACCCCCCTAGAACACCCCTTTCCCCCCGCCCCTGCCCCGCCTGCAGGTGCTCGGCTCCCTCTCGCTCCTCTTCAACCCCACCGGCCTGGTGCAGTCTGTGCGGGCGGGGGTGGCCGACTTCATTGGTCTGCCCCTGGCGGCCCTGCAGAACCAGAGCCTGGCCCAGTTTATTTCTGGTGTGGGCCAGGGCTCGGTGTCCCTGGTCAGGCACACGCTGGGTAAGTGGAACTATGTGCATATGGTGTTTCTTTCATGCTGCTTTGCATGCTGGCCTCACTGCACAGCGCTAGCAGCAGCATGGTCAGGCACACACTGGGTGCGTGGTGGCAGTGTCTGTTCCAGTTTCCTTTTGTGTGTCGTTTTGGTGTTTCTTTCCTGCACGCGGGTGTACAGCGCCAGAGCGTCGGCAGCAGCCTGGGAGTATCGCGGGAGCCACCTAGCAAGGCGTTGCAGTCGGCAGCAGCCTGGGGCAGCATGCCGTGCTGCCCCTGGACTGCCGCTATGCTGCCCATGTACCGCCCTGGATCCCGCTCAACCCAGTCTGCTCCTCCTGTCGGTGCCGACCACCCCGCCTCCCCGCCCACACCTCTGCCGCACCCCTGCCCTGCCCCACTCCTAAAATTCCACAAACCCACAACCTTTACATGGGTGCCTGCTGCTCTTCCCCCCCGCCAGGCTGGACTCTCACCAGCATCAGCGGCTTCAGCCAGGCCTTCTCCCGGGCCGTCGACTCGGCAGTTACGCTGCGCAGCGGCGCGGCAGGCGGCGGGGCGGTGGGCGCCGGCGCCGGCGCGCTGGCGCACCGCCCGCCGCCCTCGCACCTGGGCCATGGTGTCACTCAGGTGGGTGGCGTCTGCTAGGTGTCCCATCGAATCTTCCATTGCATACACACAAACTTGTGCTCAAATGCATGCCCCGCGGTGCACCTTCCAGGCTGCTGGATCCGCCAGCCAGTACCTTCCCTGTGGGTAGTGGGCCACCGGCGCCTGGCTGGCGTGCGTGCGCTGGGCTGCCACTCCTCCCGCGGTCGTGAGGGCTGCGTGGCGTGGCGCCCCTGCCGCCCGCTCTGCGCTCCCCCCTCGTGTTGCTCCCCCCACTTGTTCGCTCAGCTGAATTATGTTGCCCCACCTGCTCTTGGTGTTTGCTGCAGGGCCTGGCTGGGCTGGCTGAGGGCGTGGCAGCCGGGATCACCGGGGTAGTGCGGGCCCCTCTCCAGGGCTACAGCAGCGGCAGCGGCGTGCTGGGAGGCATCGGGCGCGGCCTGCTGGGGGTGGTGGGACTGCCCGTCAGGTGAGGCGTGTCCCCCTTTGTGTGACTGCCCCTGATTACAACAACATGTGTGCTGGGCGAGGGGGGGAGATTGGCACGGCCTGGTGCGAGTGGCAGGCCTTGCCGACAGGCAAAGCGAGCTCGGCTTGTGCACCTGAGCTTATTTGTGTGCCTGGCCTGCATGCCTGCATGCCCATCCTGTGCTTTTTCAATAAAGGGCACCGCAGCTACCTCCCAGGCTGTGGCTGCTCAATGCCTTCCTTTCCTGCAAGCTGCCTGCCTGTTCCCTGGACATCCCTCATCCGCCCAAATCATGCCCCCACCTTGTGCCCTCTCTCCCTGCAGCGGTGCTCTGGATCTGGTGGGCTCTGTGAGCGCAGGCCTGGCAAGTTCAGCCGGCGTTGTGCACGTGCCACAGCAGCGGCGCTCCGGCCGCTTCCTGCTGGCCGGTGGTGCGGGCGGGGCTGGCGACATGGCCGCGCCAGCCGCAGGCGATATACCGGCAGCGGCGGCGCCTGTTGTGGCGGCGGCCTCACGCCTGATGCAGCACCCAGCTCTGCTGGGCCACTTCGTCTTAGTGGCTGGCAGCGCCAGTGCCGCCAGCTCAGCACCCGCCAGCTCAGCAGCCACCTCCTGGGTGCTGGGCCGCTACGTGGGCCACGCACCGCTGCAGTCGGCAACCGTGCTGCAGGGCGCTGAGGGGCTGCGCAGCGCACACTTTGCACGCGGCTTTGCCCTGCAGCAGCCGGTTCTGCTGCTCACAGAGCAGGCAGCGGTGCTGTTCAGCGCGGGGGGATTGGAGGCAGTACTGGTGCTGCCGCTGGCACAGACAGGTGCGCGTGCGTGTACAGCTGCCACGCTCTAGCCTCCCTCGCCCTGCCTCCGCTGCACGCCGCTCTGCCGCTGCTTTGTCGCTGTGCCCTTGCAACTTCACCCTTTGCGCTCGCTCTGCCTTGCGCACACCCTCAGCCAGTTGCATGCGCCCCGGGGACAGACGCGCCCAAACCGCCGCCTAACCACCGCCTCGTAACTGTCGTCTGTTCCCCCGCCTGCAGAGGCAGAAGCACGGTACTCCAGCCATGAAGTCAGCCTGTTTTCAAAGGCGGCGTCGCCTGCGGGCCGGCCTGCCGCGGCAGCAGGGGCCGCGGTGCTGTGCCGCCTGGACCGTGACAGCTGGCTGCGCCTCGCGCCTCTGCTGCGCCGGCGAGCAGCCGTTGCTGGCGGCACATAGACAGCTGGCCGCTGGTCAAGGATCACTCGTTTTGCCCTTGACCGCTCATCACTTTCAAACAATCATCTTCTGTTAGCAATGTACATATTCTTCTGCACTGCCCTGTGATCGCGATTGTAGTCAGCTAGCCTTCTTCCCCTTACAAATTTTGCGCCGTTGGGCCAGGCCCGTGCTGCCGCTTTGCAACAAACCAAGTATCTTGATCTTTGTTGAATCCGTGGTTTAGGAGGGAGCCCGCGGGTTCAACCGTACCTAAAAGCAAGAGCAAGGAGACTGCTGCGCTGCCAGTATCGCAGGCGGCGGCAGCTGCCGCCCATGGGAGCACCGTCACCTCACATGGGAGGGAACAGCAGTGTGTCCTTCCCCGCACTGGGCGATGAATGAGCATTCCTCCCAAACTAACAAGCATTGAGGAGGAGCCTTTGTGTGCACAAAAAAGGGCAACCGGAGTAGGTGCTTGTAAACTTGGGCGACGTTTTGAACCCTTTCCAGCGCATTTGCCCCGATCCCGCTTCCGCCACGCCGCTTCTTTACTTCCGCAGTTGCTGGCTGCAATCAGCCACCTTTGGGGCACCCTGAGGCCACTGCAGCCTCCAACACCATCCTGCCTCAGACAGAGGACCAGCTTAGCACGCAGTTACCCATCTGCGGGTCTGTGATTGAACAGGGGACTCCTGGCAGCCAGAGGGCAGGGCGTGGGCCGCACGGACGCCTGGAGGCGGCACCGGCGCTATGGCCGTGCCTGCCGCCCTAGCGCCACTCCTATATGGTGAGCTTGATCGCGCGCGGGAGCCAGCAACAGCAGCACGCGCGGGGAAGCGCTTGGCGCACTGTACCCTCTGTCCTGGCCCGCACTTGCTGCCAGTGGCGGCTGCCACCCCCGCCAGCCAGCCAGCAGCAGCGTGCCAGCCAGCAGCACGACCTCTGCAGCTTGCTGTTGTCTGTTCCGCGTTATGCCTCCACATGACTCATTCCTGGAACACGCCTCAAAGACCGGCCTCATGCACTGAGCCGGCAGGGAGCATACGTGGCTGAGCGCCGCCCCCGTTGTGTGCCCGTTTGCGTGCTTCGGTTCAGGCCTCCTCAACATTGCTTCGGCCACGGGAATCGTGTTTGCCAACAAAACAGGTGCGAAAGCGTGTGCACGTAGACGCCTGGCTTGCTTTCTGCTGCGAAGCCTGGCGCTGGCGTTCGTGGGTGCTGCCGCCCTTGCTCCGCCCACACTCTGCTGGGTGCTGCCTGCTGATGGCTGCCGCTCACCCGTCCCCTGGTGCAGTGTTCAGCATCTTCAACTTCCACTTCACCTATGCCCTCACGCTCATCCACACATGCACCACGGTAGTGGGCATGCAAGGCTTCCTGCGGGTGAGGAGCCACGAGTTCTGGGAGGCGCCGCAGCTGTGGTCTGCGCCCCGTATGCCCGCGCCCGCGCCCCATGTGCCGGCGTAGCCGCTGTGCTGCCGTGCCCCGTTTGTATGCTCCGCTGTCCCGCTCTGCCACGCTGTTCCTGGATCACGGGGCAGGTGCAGCAAACCGCTCTGCTCGGAACTGCGCATTGCCCGTCGTCGCTCGCCCCAGCCAACTGCTCGAACCCGCACCTGCGCCCGTCTGTCTGCAGGCGCGCATGTTTGAGCCCAAGGAGGTGCCCAAATCCAAGCTGCTGCCCCTGGCTGCCGCCTACGTGGGCTACATCGTGCTCTGCAACCTCAACCTCAACATCAACCCAGTGGGCTTCTACCAGATCACCAAGATCGCGGGTGGGCCTCCCCTCACAAGGGTGCAGGGGTGCGGGCAAGAGGGTAGTGCATCGTGTACAAGCATGGCAGCGCCGCTGTCAAACAGATGGGGCACGGGGCAGGCCAGCATCAAGCCACCATCCTCACCATCCCTCGCTCTCTTGCCCACCCTCCGCCCCCGCAGTTGCCCCTGCTGTGCTGGCCATTGACTACTTCTGGTACGGCAAGAAGGCCACCCCCCGGGTGACCGCCTCGGTGCTGGTTGTCTGCCTGGGCGTGGGGCTGGCCACCATCACAGACCCCCAGATTTCGTCCAACCTGGCAGGCCTGGGCGCCGGCTTTGGGTCAGTCGGAGCCACGGCGCTGTACCAGATCTGGGCGGGCAGCAAGCAGAAGGAGCTGGGGCTGGGCAGCATGCAGCTACTGCACCAGTATGTGCCGCTGGCGGCGGGCCTGCTGGCCATTCTGGTGCCCATCTGTGAGCCCATGGGGTGGATGGAGCGCGCGCCTGGCAGCCTGCTGGGGTATGTGTACACGCCCGGCAGCGTGGTGGCAATTGCCATCAGCAGCGTGCTGGGCCTGCTGGTCAACCTGTCCACCTTCCTGGTGAGATGAGGCTGGAGGGGCGGGCGGGCAGAGAGCGTCCAGCGGGTGGTGCAGGGCAGCGGGGAGGGCAGCGGGCGCTGCCTGCCTGCATGCTCTGGGGGCATCGTGGGAGGGGAAAGGGCAGCAGGGCGGGCAGCCAGCAGGGCGCCGCTGGTCTTTGCCCGCTGCTGCGCACTGCCCCACTGCCTGCACCACACGAACGCACGCGCTCCCACGCAGCCTTGCTCCGCCTTTTCACGCTCCGCCTGGTGCCGCTGCCCCCCGCAGGTGATTGGTGCCACCAGCAGCCTGACGTACAACGTGGTGGGGCACGTCAAGACGGTGCTCATCCTGAGCGGGGGGGTGGCCTTCTTTGGGGACACCATGCCTCCCAAGAAGGCGGCAGGCATCATGGCGGCCATGGGGGGCATCATCTGGTGAGCAACAAAAGACCGTAATCATTATTCCCCACTTGTAAATGTCACGTTTGCTGGCTGGCACGTGTCGCGGCTCGGCTGGCATGTAGACTGCTGAGGCCAGCTGGTGCCGGCATCCTTGTGGTCACAGGGGGCCATCATAGGGCGGTGTGTTGTGTTTCAGGGCCCGGTGCGGGTGCTGCGTGTCACGTGTGGCTGCTGGGTCTTCGTCCTGCCTCCCGGACATGGCTTGGCAAGTTGCTTGCCTCCCACTCACCCACATGTGCCCTGCTGCTCTGCCCCCATCTTGCACTGCCTCCGGTGCCAATGTGTACTTCCAAACACTGCCCCTGGGCCGCAGGTACAGCCAGATCAAGCTGAGCGAGGCGCGCAGCGCTGCGGCCGCCAAGCTTCTGCCGATTCAATCAAATCTGTCGCTGAACGGTGAGTCCGGTGCAGTTGTGTTGTTGCGCTGCCTGCTGCCTGCCGCCCATCCTTTGCTGCAAGCGTGCTGAACTGTTGTGTGGCTGGGGTGGTGGGCGCAGCCACACCGCAATGCAGCGGGCGCCCGACGCACCGCTGCGCAGCGGGCCGCCGCCGCCGCCGCGCAGGCTGCAGCAGCGCTGGCGGCAGCGGCGGCCCCGCGCGCACACGCACCCACCTGCGGTGCTGACGCCCGGTCGCCCCGCTCGCTGGCCGCTGCTGCAGCCATGGCGGCGCCGGCGACAGCGGTGCTGACCTCCACAGTGTCCGATGGTGCGAAGGCCGGGCTTCTGCGGAGGGAAGGCAGCGCCAGTGGGCTCAGGCAGTGACCTGCCCTCGTGGCGCGCCTGGCACAGCAGCCCACCCCGCCTGCCCCTGGCTGCCTGCCGACGCCCTGCAGACATGAACGGAGCTGGCAAGGTGGCAGAGGGCGTGCCGCCGGGCGGGGCCAGGAGCCCCCGGTCACCGCTGCAGCGCCGCTCCAACGCCAACACCCCAACACACATGACCATGGCTGTGGGGGGCAGATGAGAAGCGCTGGCTGGCGGCTGTTTGTTGCCTGCAACCCCAGGCTATGCACGCACTCGGCAGGCAGGCATGCGCAGCCAGCCGTGTGTGCTTAGCAGCGTCGTGCAGCGCAGGCATGGGACCGCTGGCCCCGCATGGGCAGACCCCTGCCCTTTGCCACGTCACCTCCCTGCCCGGGCAGCCAGCCAGCCTCCTCTCCTGGCTCAGCATTTCTCCTTGGCACTGAACAACATCGAGTCTTCAGAATTTGCCTTTCCTGCTCCTGCCTTTGCCGTTCTCCTCCTCGCCGCACTCCCTTTGTCCGCTGCTTCCAACCGTGGCATCTCCCGCTGCCTCCCTGCCTGCCGCCATCGAGACCTCACGCCCGTGTGTAAGCAGGCTTTTGCTGACCTCTGGTGCAGACGAAGTGCACGACAATCTGCGATCTTTTACAGGATTATAATGCCGATTCAAGGTGGAGATGGGGGGACGGGTCACGGCAGGGCAGAACACACACGCCCCACGTGGGCAGAACACTCTGCGCCGAGGCTGGCTGATGGGAAAAACATCGGGGAGGCTGCAGTGAGGCAGTGAGGCCCCGCTGGCGCCAGGGGGGCCAGCGCCGGCGGGGCGCGCAAGGGGGGTGGAGGTGAAGCTTTCGGGAGACAAGTGGGCAGGGACACTTGAGAAAGGGGACAGGGAGGAGGGACGACTAGCAGGGACGGAACTCATTGCTGGGGAGGGCATCAAATGCCCAGACCGCTGGAGGAGCAGCAGGTCTGCGGGGGTGGCGGGGCACCAGGCAGCCCCCAATTTTTTGGTTTGTTTGGTGCAAATAATGCTGGGGTCAGGCTGGAAGGGACGTTGGTGGTGATGGGTAAGAATGACCAATCAAAGGGGGATCGAGCAAGCAGACAGTCATGTGTTTGGATGGGCCGATGGCGGGGCGGGCAGGTGAAGAGCAGTGCTGGCGTGGTAGGCATGAGGGGGGAAGGGGAATGGTGTAAGGAAGTGTAAGGAAGGACTTCGAAGGCCGGGTGAAGCGCCAGTTCAATTCGTTTGGGAGGAGCGTGGGCCGAGGGGAGGGGGTGCTGCCGGCCTTAGTGGGCCGGTGCAGCCCCGCGCTTGAGGGGGCAGTGCGGGGTCATTTGTTAATGCTGCTGTGCTGAGGGGAGGGTTAGGGTTGGCTGGGGCCGCGGGGCAGCGCAGGCGGGGGTCCCTGGCCTGCGCTGGCCGCTGGCAGCCTGGAGCCGAGGCCTTGGGGCGGAGAGAGAGCATGGTGGGCGCCAGTGATACTGGCGACCCCTATTGTGCCGGCACCTGACGAAGTGGCGTGCCGGCTCAGCAGTAGACGTAGTGCTTGCGCACCGACTGCTGGTCCACGCCAAAGCCGTTGAAGTTGACGGCGCCGGCGGCGGTGTAGGCGCCGAACCTGCAGGGAGGGAGGACAGGCAAACAGGGCAGGGAAGATGTAAGCTTGCCTGTGGTGGGAGCCTCCACTGTAGCCCTGCCTGCTGCAGCCAGAAGCTCAACACTCCCCGTAGCACATGTGCACGCCACTACACGTCGGGCATGCACCGGCCCGCCCCCGCACTCACCGGCTGAACAGCACAAAGTCGCCGTTGCGCAGGCGGGGCATGGGGACGTCGCGCACCACGGTGTCCAGGCCGTCGCAGGTGGGGCCAAACAGGGTGGTGGGGAAGAGGGCCTCCTCCTCGGCAGCCGCCACGGGGGGCAGCAGGGGGGAGCGCAGCGCGCGCGGCGCCAGCTCAGCGTGGTCGTACACCATGCTGCGGTCGGGGGGGGAAGCGGAGGGCACGGGGAGGTGAGCAAACGGGCGAGGCATGGGAGTGAGGGGCGTGCCAGCCGGGCAAGGCAGGGCGCGGCCGCAACGTTGCCGCCAGTCAAGCGCAGCACAGCGCCCCCAACGCCAGCTCCATGCTGGCATCACTGCCGTGCCCTGGCTGCGAGCCCTGTGAACTCACCAGTTCATGGCGCCGTAGAGGCCGTCGGTGATGTAGTAGTCGTAGGCCTGCTCCTGGGCCTCGCCCTGGCTGCGCCCCCGCCACCCGTTGATGAAGCAGGCGTAGGTGGCAAAGGCCTCGGCGAAGTAGCGCCCCGGCTCAGCAATCACGCGCAGCTTGCCTGCAGCGGGGGAGAGCAGGAATGATAGGGGGGACATGAGGGGGAGGCAGAGGAGTGGGCGCATGCACACAAGACATTTGGAGTGCACACAGGGGCTGGTGCATAGCATGGCGCCTTTCCAGCCAAGCCGGACGTGCCAAGAGCACCTCCCACCTCATCCTCAACCAACACCCCGGGGCCTCACTCACCGTCGGCGGGGAAGTGCGCGTCCAGCGCTGCGTTGATGGCGGCAGGCACGCCCCCCAGGTCCACCTGCCCCGCGGCGTCAAAGTCGCCGCCGCAGAAGCCGCCGCCCAGGTCCAGGGTGTCCATGTCAAAGCCCAGGGCCAGGCCCAGGTCAAACACCTGTGGGAGGGCGGGAGGGGCGGGGAGGGAAGGCAGCAGATGGCGGGGGTCAGTGCCAAGCACACATGGGGATGCGCATGCAGGGTGCCTAGCGGCCAGAGGACAGGAACGCAGGCATGCGGGCAGTATGCGGAGATGGTGGGTTCCATCAGGCCAGGCAGGCCGGCGGGCAGGCAGCCAGTTGCAGGTGGGCGGGGCGAGAGCCAGGGGGCGTGCTGACCTGGCGTGCGGCCTCGATGGCGGCCACAAAGGCGGCGGGGTTCTTGGCCCCGGAGCCGACGTGGAAGGAGACGCCGCGCACAGACAGCCCCAGGGAGCGAGCCACCTCCAGCAGGTGCGGCACGGTGGCCAGCTCGGCGCCATACTGCAGCAGGGCGGTGAGTTATTGACTGGTCAAGGCCGCAGGGGCTCCCAGCCCTCAACAAGCCTGCTGGACATTTTGTGCACACCAGAACAGGGCGCAGCTGCAGGGCGGTTGCCACGCACCCCCCTCACCTTGTTGCCCAGCTGGCAGCGGGCAGCGGGGTCATCGGCGCGGATGCGCAGCAGCATGCCGCTGTCGGGGTGGAACGCGGCCATCTGCAGGACGGCAGGGACAGCAGGGGCCGCACCTCGTGAGCCTTCCAGTCACTGACGTGCACACACTGGCACGGACACAAGGCAAGCAGGCAGCGCAGGCAGCCAAGCAAGCAAGCAGGCTTCCACACAACATGCTGGCTCCTCGCCCGTGCCTGTTCCAGGGCCCGCCTTCCCACCCGCTTTCTCCTCCGCTTTCTCCTCAACCCTATGTCATCCACCAACCTGCTGCATCCACCAGCACCCCCTCCTCCCCACCTTGTGCATCTCCGACTCGGTGTCCACGGTGGTCAGGTCCACGCCGTGCTGCTGCGCCCAGCGGATCTGCTTGGGCGGCTTGCAGGGGTGCGCGTACACGATGCGGTCGGGGGTCACGCCCAGCGCCAGCACCTGCGCAATCTCCGCCTCGCTGGCGCAGTCAAAGCCGGCGCCCATGGCGGCCAGCACAGCCAGCAGGCCCTCGTCGGGGTTGCACTTGACCGCGTAGCAGGGGTGCACACGCGGCATCATGCCAGTCCAGGCGTGGTACAGGCGCTCGACAATGGCCAGGTTGTAACTGCAGTGAGAGAAAATGAGTGCCAGGGTGGGGCCGGTGTAAGAAGGGGTGCCAGAGTGGGGCCAGTTTTAGGAGGGAAAATGAAGCATTGGGTGTGCTTAGACAGGAAGGGCGGCAGCACCAGGCGTGTCAAAGGGGCACATCTACCGCAGCCCAGCAAGCCGTCGGTGCATGGACAGCACTACAGGCGCGCCACCCCGCCAACGGCATCCAAATGCATTCTCCTATCCGCCCGCTCCTGGAAACACACATGGGTTTCTAAACTCACACATAGAAGTTGTCCTCGGTCTGCTCGGCGGCGATGGTCTTGCGGCAGAAGTCCTCCACCGCTGCGGCCGCAGCGGCGGGGCCGCCCTTGCCGGGGGCGGGGGGCGGCAGGAAGGTGGTCGCCCGCGCCTCGAGCGCCACCAGCAGCTCGGGGCGCAGCGCCGACTGCCAGAGGGGAGGCACGAAACGAGAAGGGAGGTGTCGGTCACAGGCTTGGGGTGTCGGGGGCGGGTCGGGCGCCAGGGAGTGGGCGGCTGTGCTGGGGCGGCAAACTTGCTCGACTGCACTGGGCAAGAGCGGGGGTGAAGCAGGGGAGGGGGCACCGCGGCAGGCGGGCAGGCCCGAAGGCTGCACTTCAGCGCAACAGGGGTGCAAGCAGTGGACCAGCCAGCCAGACACACTGGACACGTCCACCCTCCCTCGCTTGTGCCAACCCCGCTGCCGTGCCCCGGCATCCTGCCCCCGCTGCCTCACCCGCACGGAGGGGGGCGGCTCAGAGCAGGAGAGCTTGCGGAACTTGGGCGCCGGCACATCCTCGGCGCCATCGTCGTTGCCCACGCTCTCGTTGTCCGACTCGGCGGCATCGGCCACCGCGCCGTCGGCAGCACCCTGGTCGTCCGCGCCGGCGGCGGCGGTGGGGGACAGCGGGCCCGCCGCCTCGCCCTCCTCCAGGCCGGCGATGACGCCCAGCTCCAGCATCACATTGTCGGCAGAAGAGCCGCCAGAGATGGTGGGGCAGTTGTCAGCCACCACGTCGCAGCAAATGGCGTCAGCACACCTGCAGCAGCAGCGGCGGCGGCACGGGGTCCCGGTCAAAGCGCCCGCCGTCCCAGCCATCCTGTGCGCCATTGGCCGCGCTGCGGCCCTGGGCGATCGGAGGATGTGCCCCCGACGCTGCTACGGCAAGATACTCCGCGTTGGGCTGCGCCCGCCGGTGGGCGCACGCCAGGCCAGGCCTTCCCAAGCATGCAAGCTGGCCCGGGTGCCAACGATACAGGATCGCCCCACAAGAGCGTTGACCTGACCGGCGGGGCGCGGCAGGCGCCAGGTTCTAACTGCCTGGAGTTGCAGATGGCCGGCCACCCGCCTTTCCGCCCCCTCCCTACAGGCATCCTCACTTGCTGTCCTCCAGCTGGAGGCCGTCCAGCTTCAGACCGGGGCAGGCCGCCTGCGGGAAGGTCGCCGAGGCCATTGTGCGAGCTTGAGAGCCGCCGCCGCCACTCAGGGGGTGCGCTAGAGAGCAGGGCTGAGAGCCCGCTTCGGTGTGGCAGGAGAATGAGGTTGCAAGAGAGAATGGAATGCCGACGCGGTCTGGTGCCTTTGCAATTTGATGCCTGCCGGCGGGCCCGCCAGATGGCGCTGCGCCGCGTTTCATGGGAATCTGGCTTGGCCAAGAAGTGTGATGCACACTCCCACCACACTCCTGAGGTGCCTGGAGCAATCTGTCGCTGGGTTTGAGGCAGCTGTGCAACTGTCCGAAGCTGCTCGGTCAGCCGGGAAGCCACACCAGTCAACCCACCGCACCCCAAGACCGGCTTCCAACTCAGGCCTGCCGCCAGCCAGAGGCGCCAGGGGCAGCGCTCTCAACATGCCTGTCTAAGCACCATACCTGGAGTATTTGACCAACACAACTCACATGGGTTGTTAGGAGGGAGGCATGTGGGCGACAGCGGGCAGCTCGCCGAGTGGGCCGAGCTCGACGAGCGTTGACCCTCCCACGCCGGCCACCCGAGCTCCTGCGTGTCCCTACTTGCTGTCTGCGCAGTGCATACATTGAAGTTAGGCACCCACGTCGGTGCACTCACTCACATGCCTCCAGCCAACATGCAGCATGGGGCATTTTGGCAAGACCAGACCCCCTCTCACGACATAACGGGCAGCCGACTTGATGTGAGAGCAGCCTGCACTCAGGAACCTCAAAGCAGCAGCAGCACATGTAAGCTGTGCAAAGACGAGGCTCCAAAAGTCAGACAATCAGCCCATCCTCGACCAATTGCAGTAGCAGCACCCGCGCTGGTCGGTTGATGCAGCTACGCGCACGTGCAGGCCGTCTCCGTGCGCAAACAGAGGACGAGAATTGGTCAAAGTTACTGTTTTGCTCTAGCATTAGCTTGGCCACGGTTTTGGGGTCCATGTTGAGGAGGAGGGTTGCAAGGCCTGCATGCACAGAGGCAAACACAGTTGTCGCCAGTGACGGCTGTGCACGGAGCCGCCAGCGGGCACGGCGGCAGGGGTGCTGCATTTCAGTGGCGCCGGATCGCAGTCTGTGGCGTTGATCAACTTCTCTAGCATCGACCTTAGGTGCACACAGCGTCTGGCCTCTTGCTGGTCCTGTTGCGCGAGTTGATTGCAGCCGCTTTTCGCGCCTTTGCTGCCCATCCGCCGGACGATCCGATTCACACAGCGACCGATGGTGTAGATCGTTGTAGCTCCATCAGCCTGCCGCAATGTCGAACGGCGGCCCGCTGAACGACACAGACGTCGACAGGCTTGTCTTGCAGTACCTGCGCAAACGCAAGTGAGTGCTACGCCACCGGGCAGCGAGTCGCGCAGCACGCCCGGGCGTGCTCCAGGCTGCCGCCGCCACCGCTGCCGCCGCCACCGCCGCTGCTGCCGCCCCGAACTCCGCATTCTCCACACTCCTGTACTATTCCCTGCATACACTGAAGATCCTCAACCTCCACTTGACCCTCATTCCCGTGCATCACAGCTTCAAGGAGGCGGAGAAAGTGTTGGAGCTAGAGATGAGGGAGGCGGTGCCCGCTGGCGAGCTGCTGGTGCAGAGCTGGCTGGGCAAGGCGGGAGGGCGCGGCGATGGGGAGGGCGTGGTGGAAGGGCTGCTGTTTGCCACGGCAGCCGAGGGCGATCCTGAGGAGCTGGCGGCCGCCTTTGACCGGCTGGCCGCATGGGTGGATAACTCGCTTGACATCTACAAGGTGGGTGGGTGGCAAGGTGCCGCATGCTGCGGTAGTGGTACATGTAGGCCGCCGTATCCGTATCCTCACTCTCGGGGGTATTGGCTTTGGCAGCAGGGGTGGTGGTGGTGTGGAACACGTTGCTGGTTAGGCGACGAGAGGGCCTGGGTCGGTGGGTGAATAGGTTGGTGGTTGGCTGATGTGAGGCCGATGCAGGCTGGCAGCGGCGGGCGGACCGACGTCAAACTCGATCCATGGGCGCCAGGGCAGTGGGCGCCAAGCTTTGCACCACTGACCACGTGCCTCTTCCCTGTTTCCCTGCCTCCCACACGTGCAGCCGGAGCTGTCCCGCGTGCTCTTCCCCGCCTTTGCCCACACCTACCTGAACCTGGTGTCAATGGGGGCACAGTCTGAGGCGCAGGCGCTGATGTCAGCGCACCGGCAGCGGTTCCTGGATGCTGCAGTGGGCGGCTCCAGCCTGCGCATGCAGGTGCGCCACGGGGTACAGGCGGCCGGCAGTGAGCAGGGCTTGGCGTAGAGTTGCGCACGGCAGTGAGGGGATGGCAGCAAGGGTGGCAGCGTTGTTCATGTCTCGTCTCTTCAATGCGCCGCCACTGTGCACAGCCATCTCTCACCCCTCCTGCCCCCACCCTTGGCACCTCCGCTTCTTTTCCACCCTGGCTGCAGGAGCTGCAAGACTTGGCGAGCATCCCGTCTGCCGAGGCTGTGGGCGCGTCCCGCACCGCCACCGCCCTGCGCCAGCGCCGCATGTCCATCCGCCTGTGCCGGGCATCATACGACATCCTCACACAGTTCCTGCAGGCAGGGCGGGTGGTAGGCAGGCGTTTTGAAGGGAGCAGGGGCTGTCATTGTAGAAGACAGGTTGCGGGCAGGTGGTGGGCAGGCGTTGTGGAGGGGCAGGGGCTGCCAGTCAGCAGACAGATAGCGGCAGCGCTGTTGTCATTGGTCAAACGAGTTGTGAAGCCACACTTGCGTGCCCGACCGGCAGGGTGTGTGCTTGCCCCTGTGGCCCATGCGGCCAGGCCAGCCGCACATACAGGGTGCAGGCAGGCTAGCATGGGGAGGCCTGCGTCTCGAGATGCTGCTGTCTAAACCCTGCCTCTCTGCCTGCCTCCCCTTGCTCTTGCCTCCCCCCTCGCCTGCTGCGCTGCAGACCCCCCGCCAGCTGGCGACGCTGGGCATTGTGAACGAGCACATCAAGTTTGAGGTGTGTATATGGCTTCACTCCATACGGTTGGGTATAGCTTCCAGCGCATGGGAGCAGCAGTGTGGTGGATTGTGTGGTGACAGGCTGCAGAGTGGGCAATTGTGGTGTGCTTGGCAGGCTGCAGAGTAACACACGGATTTCGAGGCTGGGTGCTCGTGGGGAGTGGGCAGCTGGTGGGCCACTTATTGCGGCCCTGTGCAGTGTCTCGTTACGTTGGCTGTTGAGGAAGTGGCCGCCCACCTCCCCTGCCAGGCTGCTTATCACGCAC
The DNA here is from genome assembly GCA_029339195.1 of Micractinium sp. NFX-FRZ. NCBI lineage: Eukaryota > Viridiplantae > Chlorophyta > Trebouxiophyceae > Chlorellales > Chlorellaceae > Micractinium > Micractinium sp. NFX-FRZ. Next base: position 19,824 of record JAPTJF010000382.1, on the reverse strand, counting down.
ACCACCCTCAGACTCACAGCCCACAACATTTGGGACTGCGTGCACCGCACAACTTCATTTCTCTGAGACTCGCAGGCATCGCATTCGGGTCGTAACCTGCGTGCGCCGCCCTGACTATAATCTCACCGCTCGACTCCCCCCCCTCCCCTGCCCTGCCTCTCATGCTGCTGCAGGCGTTTGATGGTGCCCCTGCCACGGTGGCTGAGCTGGCGGCGGTCGAGGAGGACCTTACAGCTGGCGCCATGCAAGCGGATGTGGTGGCAACCAACCAGGCGCCGCTGGACCTGCAGCTGCTGCAGGTGCTTGCCTTCTGGCTGGCTGGCTGGCTTGCTCGTGTTGCATTGATTGCACGGTTTGCACTGCCGCTAGCAAGGACATGTGTGTGCCAAGCACCCCGACCTGTGCCAGCTGTGCACTGCGCAATCGGCGTGTGTTTGCGCATCGCACACACATGCGGCGCGGCCAGGGGGTGCATCAGCAAGGTGCCGCTCATGCTTGCCTGCTACTGCCGCCCCCCGGTACCGCTGCCCTTGTCTGCCTCGAACTGTGCCTGCCTGCCCGCCTCGGCTGCTGCTGCCCCAAATACTGCTGCCCCTGCCTGCCCCTTAACTGTGCCTGCCTGCCCCCCTGTTTGCCGCTGCTGCAGGGCAGTGTAGAGGACAAGTTTGCGCAGCAGCAGGCGGAGAAGGCCGAGGATGAGGCGGCCAAGCGGGCGCAGGCGGAGGCGCTGACCAAGAAGCAGCGCATCGCATTGCAGGTGGACATGCCCGGCTGTGTGTGCCTCCGGTTTTGCTGGCCCTCTGCGTGCTACAACTTGGTTGGCCTGTGCATCGCGTTGCAGGTGTCCTGTTTTAGACTTGCTCGGCTGTGTGCATCTTGGTGGTGGTGCTGGCCCCCTGCGTGCAACACATGGTTGGCTTGTGCGGTGTGGGGGCTTGCTTGCACACCGGGAGCAGGTGTGGCTGGGTTTGTGCCATGGGATAGTGCGCGCCCCTGCTGACCTTCAACCAACCCTCTTGGCCCCCAAACCGCCTCCAGAAAGCGGCGGCGGAGGCCAAGAGCAAGCGGGAGAACATTGGGCTGGACCGAATGGCCCCCAAGTTCCCCCTGCCGCCCATCAGTGACGAGACAGAGAAGGAGCTGATGGGGGAGCTGGAGCTGCGGCAGCAGCTGTCGGGTAGGTGGTACTGCTAAGGCTACTGCGAGCAGCTGCTGGGAAGGTGCCGCTCATCAAGGGTCGGACAGAGTTGAGCTGATGGGGGAGATGGAGCTGCAGCAGCAGCTGTCAGGTAGGTGGTACTGTACATGGTACTGCAAGCAGCTGCTGGGAAGCCGCGCGGTGGGCGGAGGAACTGGCTGATGGGCGGGCTGGCATTGCGGCAGCAGCTGCAGCAGGCGGGTGCTGCAGCAGCACAAGAGTCCGCGCTCGCTCCGTGCTGACAGCTGCCCCGCCACCCCGCCCCCGCCCTGCCCGCCCTGCAGCCAGCTCCCTCCCCTCCTGCGCCTTCTTCACCTTCTTCAACACCCACCAGTCCCTCAACTGCGTGGCCTTCACTAGCGATGCAGCCGTCGTGGCAGGTGGGTGTAACTGAGGCAGGCCTAAGTGAAGCTGTGGCGAACTGGCGACCTTCAGCTGTGGAAAAAACAAAACAAAAAACACTGTGGCAGGCTTGCAGGGGCCAGCAGGGTGCCCAGGCTGTGGTGCTCCTCTGGGGACTGCCTGTGTGGGATGTGGGCGGCGGATGCATGCAACGAGAGGCTGCGGTGTGTGGCTTGGCGCATCGCGGCTGGCAGCAGATGCTGACAGGAGCGGCCTGCCTGCCCTGCTGGATGTGCAAAGTGAAGGGCATCCTCAGATCTCTTGCCTGGCCTTCCCTGGGAAGCCGCATGTCCCACTCCCTCCCACCAGTCAACACAGCCGACCCTGCCTATCCCAGTAATCCTGCAGGCGGCATTGCCTACCCTTCGGTCCGCCTCTGCGACTTCCAGAGTTGAACGTCTCACATAGCGAACACACCTCCCCCTCTGCCTGCCTCCACCCTGTACTCCTGCAGGCGGCTTCGCCGACTCCTCAGTCCGCCTGTACGACCTGCAAGCGCGCGCCGCCGGGGCGGGCGCCGGTGCGGGCGGCTCCACCGCAGCTGCTGCCGCTGCGGGCACGCTGCCGGACGACTGGATCACCTACTTTAGCGGCCACTCTGCCCCCGTGTTTGGCCTGGACTTTTCACCAGACAATCAGCTGCTGTTCAGTGCCTCGGGGGACGGCACCGTCAGGTGTGTTTGGTTGGTTGTTTGTGTTTGCTGGCTGGGTTTGTGTGTATTCGGCCCCCCTGCAGCAACAGCCCGCCCTTTGGCGCAGCCTGTACGGCTGCAAGGCCTGGGCATGACGATGCTGCATCTGCCCGCCTGCTCATCGCTACCACCCTGCACCCTGCCACCTCAGTGTGCGTCTGTGGGTCTGTGTGCCTGTCCGCGCCCCCTTGCAGGCTGTCCAGTGTGGAGTTGCGAGCACACATGCTGCAGCTGGAGAGACGGGAATAAAAGCTGTACACACTGCCCACCCCCTTGCAGGCTGTGGAGCATGGAGGTGCGGGCCAACCTGGCGGTGTACAAGGGTCACCAGCTGCCAGGTGTGTGTGTTCTTGGCGCTTGCTCACGTCAACCAGGGGCATTCCCAGCACTGGATGAGGCCCGCTCGTTTGAGGTGTGCTCCGCTGGCCCTGGGGGGCAACAACCACTGTCATGCCTGTTGCACGTCACCCCTCCCTCCCCTCCACAGAGTCGGGTGTGCGCGCATCTGCAACTGTCTGTACCCATGGCATTGTGCAACCGGGGCTGACCTAGCTGCCTGGCTTCCTTGCTCGCCACTCACCCACCTCCCTGCAGTGTGGGACGTGGCAACGTGCCCCTACTTCAGCCCCTACTACTTTGCCAGCGCGGGAGCCGACCGCACCGCGCGCCTGTGGAGCACGGACCGAGTGCAGCCGCTGCGCCTGTTTGTGGGTGCGTTGGGCCGGGAGAGCCATAGAAGGGAGGATGGCTGGCAGGCAGGCAGCAGGCAGGAGGGCAGGCCATGTGACAGACCAGCGGCTGGCTGGCTGGGCTGGGACCGGCCAGCGATCTACTCTGGGAGTGTGTGCCCCACCCCTGCCTGACCTGCCCGCTGGCCTCCCGTGACCCGTGCCTCTCCGACTCCCTGCCCCTCTGGCTTCCCGCAGGCCACACCTCTGACGTGGACGTCGTGCAGTGGCACCCAAACTGCCATTACATCGCAACGGGCTCCACGGACCGCACAGGTGGGCAGCGCCAAGATGTGGGTTGACAGCAGGTAGATGGTATCCGGCTGGCAGGCAAGCCCCGGCCTGGGCGGCGCGGCAGCCTGCCTGCCGAGGGCAGGGAAGCACCGGCTAGCCAGGCAGGGTCATACATGCCCGGCCCAGGGCAGGGCTGGCACGGGCTGGGCAGCAGCACTGGGGGGAGGCGGGGAAGCGGAGACGCCAGAGGGGTAAGCGGCATGGAAAGGGAACGGGGCACAGCTGTTTCCACCACCCCAGCAGCGCTGCTCTCAGGCAGAAAGGCTCGGTTGTGTGCCGCCATGTCTGCTGACCTGCACCCACCTGTGCGCCACACTGCGCTCGCCCCCTGCCGCGCAGTGCGCCTCTGGGATGTGCGCACCGGCAGCTGCGCCCGCCTCTTTGTGGGGCACAAGGACAAGGTGGGTGGGTGGGTGGGCAGGGCATATGGGTGAGCGTGTTGTTGTAGCATGGCACACAGGCGACCTTTTTGCTGCGTGTGTGTCTGCTTCTAACCCAAATAGCCATGCCTCCTCATACTTTCCTCCCGCCAGATCACAGCCAGGCTGCCCCTCTCTCCCGCCGCCACAACGTCTGGCCAGTGCCGATGCCAGCGGCACCCCTACAGCCTGCCCCTGTGAACTTGCGTCTGACACCCCACCCGCCTGCCGCCGTGTCTTTTCCTTTGCGTGTGCAGATCAGCAGCCTGGCCTTCTCGCCAGATGGCGCCACTCTGGCCAGCGCCGACGCCAGCGGTACCGTCATCGCCTGGGATCTGGCAACCTCCAAGCGCCTTGCGAGCGCCAGCGAGCACAGGGGGCCCGTGTGGAGCCTGGCTTACAGCCAGGGAGAAGGCGCCCTGCTGGCATCCGGCGGCGCCGACTGCACGGTGCGGGTGTGGAACGCCAAGCCGGCGGCGGCAGCAGGCGGCACCGGTGGCACGGCGGGGCAGCAGCAGGGGGCGTCCGGAGCGACGGGGCAGCAGCCGGGGGCAGCAGGGGCGGCAACGGCGGCGGCGGCGCAAGCGGGGAAGCAGCAGGGCGGCGGCGTGGGTGGCAGCGGGGGCAGCGGTGCTGTCGAGCTGTATGGACCGCTGTGCACGTGGCGCACGAAGCTGACGCCTGTGTTTGGGCTGCGCTTCACGACAAGAAACCTGTTGCTGGGCAGCGGGGCGCTCACGCTGCCGCAGCGGCCACCGCCCCGAGCGTAGACAGCAGGCTGCCTGGTGGTTGGTACAGCCTTCCTGCCGGCCGCCCCATCCCTGTTTTGTCGAGTGTGCGCTGTAAAGATTTTGCAGCGGAGCGGCACTGCACTGATTGAGCAGAAATATAGAAGTGCATGGGAGCCACAACCTTGCGAGCGCTGCATATCAAGAGCAGGCAGGCAGGTTGTGGCCGGGCTGGCCAAAAAGGGGGCTGGGCATGCCGCAGGCAGGAGCAGCAGCGCTCTGAATGAAAGTGGAGGGCAGGTAGACGCGGTCGTACAAGGGTGATGGAGCTTGGGTGGTGTAGGTGCTCGAGGCAGATAGGGAACTGGGCAATTGTGGAAAGACATAAGAGGGTGAGCCGTGGGTGCGTGAAGCAACGCCGGCGCAGCAGAGAGGGCTCCGGCTTGCCACACACGCTGCTGTGCATTCCAACGGCACTGCACGCATGTGTGGGTGGTGCACGCAGCACCGGCCAGAGGACGAGATTTGCGGAGAAAAGCTCGTGGGGGTGAGCATGGGGAGTGCCAGAAAGAGTACCTGTGAGATTGACGCTGGATGATTGAGCTCAGAGGTAGCACAAGGGGCGCGGCAGGGCACTGGGGAGCCGGGCAAGAGGGCATGCAGGGCTGGTGCGGACGACATGTGCGGGTGGGGGCAATGTGGGCGATGACGGGCGGTTTGCTGTGCAGGTGAGGTGAAGGATGAGAGCTGTGGGGAAACATGTTTGCAGGGGATGGGTATGCAAAGAGGAAAACGGCCGCCTGGCGCGGCCGCGTGTGCTGTACACACATGGGTGGGGTGGGGCCAGCCGTGGGTCGGCTAGGGTGGGGTGGGGTGGGGCGGGGGCAGTCTTTCCGCCCCCGGGCACACCAAGCTCCTTCCCTTGTAAGGAAGCGCCCTTTCAAAATTGAGCCAGGAAGCTGCGCGCCTGCAGCAGCTGCGCCACCTCCTCCCCTGGCAGGGTGCTCAGAACGGCGGTCACGCTCTTGCTGATGTGGCGCCGCCGGCGCTCGCTACTGATCTGCTGGATGAGCCTGCACAGGGATGTGTGGGAGCGGGGTGCGGGCACGTTGCAGGGTTGACAATGGAACTCCGGAGCAGATGGGCAGGGACAGCCCTGTGGCCCGTCGGCACCACTGGATGGGCACACACCCTGTGGCACTTGCTCCGCCACTTGATGGGCACACACTCTATGGCACCTCCTCCGCCAGCAGGATGCGGAACGGGGGGAGCTACAGCTCAGCAGAGCAGCAACGTGAAGCTCGACCCCTGCCGGCCACAGCAACCCGCTGTCTCCCGGCCTCCTCCCTCCCTCCGCTTGCTCACCTGGCTCTGATGGCAGCTGCCTCTGCCGCTGCCTGCTGCTGCTGGCGCTTGGCCGCCCTGCCTTGCTCCTTGCCCGCTGAAGGGTCGACCTCGCGGCTGCGCTTCGTAGCGTGCCACCCTGCTGCTGGGCCTGCTGCTGCAACCGGGGCCACTGCTGCCATGCGCATTGGCGGTGCTGCCACCACACGCACTGGCGGTGCTCCTGCCGCCACTGCAGCGCCCGCCGGTACTGGTGCTGCTGCAGCCGCAGGCCCAGCTGGCGCCTGCCCACCTGGCGACCTGACAGCTGGCGCCGTGACAGCTGGCACTGCCAGCACGCTGCCGCCAAGGCCTTGCCAGCTGGCGGGGGCGCGCTGGAACTGGCTGAGTGCCGCTGCCTGCCTCCCTTGTGCACCACTCCTGCACCGCTGCTCACACAGTTCTGCCACTCCGGCAAGCAGCAGCAGACCGGCGGGGCTGCTGCCGCTTCCGCTGTCGCTCCCGCCGGTGCTGCCACTGCCTGCGTCGCTCCCCTCTGCCGTCGTTGTTGCCGCCCCCAGTGAGGTTCTGCCCTGCTGCGGCTGCTGCCCCAGAGGCGGCAGGTGGGGACCGCCCAGGTCAATGCTGGCCTGAGGCGTGCAGGGCGCCGGCGCCTCCACTGCCTCGCCGTGCTGGCTGCCTGACCTCGGCATGCTGCTCGCCGTGGGCATGCTGCGCGCCCTGGGCATCGCAGCAGCGGAAGGCTTGCTGAACGCCCCAGTGGTGACCGTCCGGCAGCTGGGTGGCTGCCAGTGGAGCAGAGGCCAGCTGGCTGGCGGGCGGAAGCCAGCACCTTGCGGTGGCACTGCCGCCGTGCTGGCCGTCAGGACAGCCTGCCTCATCCTCCTGCCAGCCTGGTTGCAGCAGACGGGGCGCCCTGCAATGAGGGGGGCAGCGTTTGTTCAGGTGGCAGGTGCTTGAGCGGCGGCTTCCAGGAGCGGGGGGCGCTGGCACCCCCTTCCATCTTCCCCCACCCTCCCCCTCCACTGGCATTGCTGTGTCTACCCTGCTCACTGCGAGTGCGCTTGAGTGCGAGGCGCAGGACAGAGAGCCCGGCCGGTTACTGCCTCGTGGTTGAGTCGCGCGCAGCGGTGGCCGCCAGGAGCAGCAGGGTCAGTCCTTTATCGCGAGACGAAGTGATGCAGCGAATGGCTTGTCACCGGCGGCGGTGACACGACAAACGCGGTCAGACAGACTGGACGCTCAAGTCTCACGAGACTGACGGACGCTCAAAGGGGTGCCACAGCACTCCATGCTGACAGCTGGCAGGACCCAATAGGGGAATGGTAGGTTGCTTGCTTCGGTCACGCGCTGCCGATTTCAGAATGCCCCTCACCTCCCACAAACCCAAGCCCCCAGCTTTGCTGGCTGCGCGGGGGGGCCAGCTGGAACGGCATAGCCGGGCACGCAGTTCCTCCGGTACGGGGGCATGTGGTGTGTGCCCAGTGTCCCTCATTTGCTTCGCCCCCACTTGACCAGGGGACAGCTGAGGTCAGAAGCGAATGCCACCCCCGATTCAAACCAAAGGCTGCACCCTCATCAGGCCACCAAACCTGCAGCTGCCCACCTGCCAGCTGCCCAGCGCTCGACAGTGCCAGCTGACAGTGCCGTGCCAGGCAGTGCCACCTGGTCTGCCTGCTTTGGCACCGCGGCAGGTACCACTGATGCATGCCACATGATGCGCACAGTTTGGAACGGCTTACACTGCGTAAGTCCAGGAAGAATGAAAGCGGCAACAATGCAGATAGTACCGGAACACAGCAGGCCGACCAAAATTGCCCCAACCCGCTGAGGGGCCAAGCGTCGGCTCACTGGTGCTGCTGCTGCCAGCTGCATGCTCCCTGATGCTGGGGGCCGACCAGCAACCCCGGTTCTCAGGTCCGCCGCACCATGCTGTTGGCTTGTTGAAGGGTGGCAGCCTCACGAGATGGGGTCGATGTCAAGCGAGTCTGCTGGCAGCTTGGGAGGGTTCAGCCAGTTGCCCTGCTCGTCCATGGGCAGCGGGGGGTTGAGCCAGAAGGATCCTGCGCAGAGAGGAGGCGGTGGGTATGAGCACAGACGGAGAGGCGGTGAGGGGCGCAGGTGCGCCTGAGGGGTGCTCTGGGTAGGTGCTCAGGGCACAGGACTGCTGATGCCAAGCACGGCCGGCAGCAGGAAAGCGGGCGGGTGGGCAGGAGCGTGCGCAAGCGGGGCTTCGAAAGCGGCCTGGGGCACACGACTGTTGATGCCCAGCACGGCCAGCAGCAAGCAGGCGAGCATGCGGGCAGGACCGCAAGCAAGCGGGTGCTTCAGGAGCAGCTTCCAGGCATGCGCAGGCGGCAGCGCAGCACCCTACCCACCCTGCGGCAGCACGTCAGTGTGTGGTCAGGTTCGGGTGGAGGCGAGGGTGGTCAGACCTGGTGTGGTCAGGTCGTACAGGGAGAACCGCTCGTCTCCCGCCTCCCCGATGCAGTCAAACACGGCGTCGGCAATCTTGAAGTCCTCCCCCTTTGTGTAGTGGCTTTCCGTCACCACGCAGCTGCGACGGAAAAGGAAAGAGGGGAGGGGAAGGGGAGGGAGAGGTGGAGGGGAAGGGGAAACCGCGCCGGCAGGGGTGAAATCAGCGCAGGTGTGACAGGGGTGGCAGCGGGAGGGCCATGGGAGCCTTGGCTGTGACGTGTGTGGCCTGGCAAGGGCGACACACCGGTGTGGCGAGTGTGCAGTGCTGCCGCTGATGATGCTTTGGCTGCGCAGCTCACCGCATGCCGGCTGCCTTGGCCGCTGCCAGCCCGATGCGGCTGTCCTCAACCACCACGCAGCGCACGGGGTCCACCTCGAGCGTCTGTGGAAGGATGCGGGGATGGGGGGGGGATGGGGAGGCGTGGGACAGGCGTGGGACAGCAGGGAACTGTCGAGGTTGGGGCTGTCGTGAAATGCACCGACACAACGGTGCAGCTCCACATCAAGCCCTGGCAACAGGAAGGAGAGAGCAATCTGGTTGGCCAGGGGAGGGCAGAGGGGACGCAGGTGGGGCAGGCAAAGGCAGAGGGAGCGACAGGGCAGCGGGGGTGATGGGGCCAGGGGGCAAGGCAGAGCGGGGGAGGCAGGATGCGGGCACACACCCACTTGCCGGTACATGCTTTGAACACACGCAATTTGAGTGTTTGGCCAAGTTCTGCATCAATGTATGTGGGTGGTGCAACACATAAGCCCACCCACCTGCGCCGCCAGGAGGTAGATGTCTGGTGCGGGCTTCTTCTTGGGCACGCAGTCCCCGGCAAACACGCGCATGCGGGAGGCGATGCGGTCGCCCAGCATGACCTGCAGGGCGGGGCAGTGGGGTGATGGGGTGGCGGAGCGGGCGGAGCAAGCGGGCGAGAGAAGGGCGGGCCAGAAGGGGGACACACACGCGTCTTTTGTCAGAGCCCGGCATTGTCAAACTCGGCCACCCTGCCCTGCCAATGCTGCCGGCTGTCCTGCACATCCAACTCAGTTCAACCAGCCAGGTCACGTTGCAGTCAGGTGCCAGGAAGCAGGCCCGCCTTCCCACCTTGACGATGTTGCTGACGGCGCGCTCGTTGGAGGTGGAGCAGACGGCCACCTTGACGTCGTTGTCAATGGCCTCGTCTGCGGGAGGGGGTGCCAGGGCGGTTATCAAGCAGTATTTCAAGCGCGAGCACAGGAAAGCTGGGAGACGTTTGGAGCACCCCAACACCGTGAGGGCAGCGCATGGCTCTCCCCTCGCACACACACTGCTCCAGAGCAGGCAGAGCAGGGCAGGGCAGGGCACGCCAGCGGGGCCAGGGCCAGGCAGGGCCGGGGCGGGCCGGGCCGGGGCAGGGCAGGGCGGGGCAGAGCTTGCTTGCTTGGGATCTGCAGCTTGCGACACAAAGAGCCCACAGACGGCACTCACTGATGAGGCGCTTCACTCCGGGCCGCACCGGCAGCGCCCCCGTCTCAATCAGCTGGTTGAAGATGTCTGCAGGAACACCAGGGGGGCGAGTGGGAGGGGGGCGGCACGCGATGCTGCCTCAGTTCCCGGCAGGGCTGCCAGCCCGAGGAACAGGTCTGAACACAGTTGCCAGGGAGGGAGGCAGGGGGGGAGGGAGGAGGGAGGGAGGTGCACCACGGGAGCTGTGAGCGGCAGGGAAGGGCAGGGAGAGGCAGGACAGGGAGAGGGCTGTCATGACATGGTGCCCCCCACCCCACCCCTCACCCGTCTTCAGCTCGTGCAGCTCCTTCAAGAAGCGCTTCCGCTCCTCCGGGTCTGCGTAAGGACGGAGTTAAGCAAGCACACGGAGATAGGTCGAGCGACGCTTGGCACAGAGGGTCGCGGGCAGATGACGGCGCAGCGGCTTCCAGGGACATTACGACATGCACCCGCCGCGTCTGCAGCATGTGGCAATGTCAGTTATATATTCACAAGCAGTTGGACATGTGGTAAGCAGCGCCCACCTGTCACGCTGGCCCACGGCGCGCGGTCGGCGCACTGGCTGAAATACGCGTCCATGCGCTCCTTCCCGCCCCCAATCTCCAGCAGCACGCCATACTGGTCCAGGCTCCACTCGTGGTCCAGGCCTGGAGGGGGAAAGGAGGGGCCAGGAGCAGTACGGTTCAGAAGGACAAGTGTGATGTGTTGCATGTGCACTGCACACGTCCAGGGTTTGATTGCGGTCAGGAGAGGGGCCCGGTCGTGGCAAATCCAGGGTGCAAGTGCGGGGGAGCGCCATTGGCAGGCAGGCACAGCGGCACAGCAACACAGCCAGATGCATTAGTATCCAAGCAGCGGCGGACCAGGCACTGCTGGCAATGAGCAGATGTGGCATCATACTATCCTGTCCTGTGCAATGAGCCAGGCAGCACCCACCCTTGCGCTTGAATGCCTCGTTGAATGCCACGCGGTGCCCCTCTGCCTCTGTGTCCACCAGAACCTGCGGGGCATGCACATGTTGATTCATCAGAAATGGTGAACCTGTCGTCAGGAACGAACATGTGAGGGGACTACAAGGCACTCTTTGTACAAACAGTATGACGATGCTGAATGGCCGGACAGTCGCAGTGTATGTGGTCAGGCTGCGGGGTGGTGCCCCAAAGCGCAGCAGCCAGCAGCAGCAGGCAGCGCCTCACGCCGTCGCAGTCGAACAGCAACGCCTGTGGCCAGTCAATGTTGCGTAGCGCATTGACTCGCACAGACAGGCGGGCTGTTGGCCGCTGTTGCTGCCGCCGCTGCCGCCGCTGCAGCTGGGACGCCGCACCTTGCCGCTGCAGCTGCCTGCCGGGCTGCGGGGCTGCCGGGCTGCGGGAGAGTGCTGGTGCCACCAGGCACACGGCGCGACAGCAGCTGGAGGCTGCTGCGCCGCTCTGCAGGCGCGCGCCGCTCTGCAGGCTGGCGACCACCATTTGTAGGGGCGAGCTGTGCTAGCGGATTGTGATGATTTCAAGACTCGCAACGCTTGATGTCGCCGTACTCTACAAGCAAGTCTCGACCACCGCTCATCCTGCTGTGCTATGCTTAGCTCCAGCCGCTGCCGATAGGTGAGCTCTGAAACCACCAGCAGTGGCCATGTTCTAGGAGCGGCACTGCTCTGATGCCACTGTTCATGATTCCCTTGCCTGTACATAGTGCAAGAAACAGGGCTTGAGTAACATTGGGGGTGCACCATGCAGGCCCCCCAGAGCAGCCTGAGTCGACAGCCCCTGGGCACTGTCTCCCGTGGCAGGACACCTTGGAATGGTTCCCTGAGGGCTCCAGCATCAATCGTGCAAGGCATGCCACACTCGGGAAATGATACGCCGCATTTGTAGTTCAGAAATCGCATGTTGGCCCTCCCCCGGCTTTGTTAGCAGGCGTGCACAGGCAGGAGGCGGCAGGCGGTTGCTCTGTCGAGATCCCCTGCAGCAAAAACTTCAACTTCTAGCCTCCGTGCATCCCTAGGCGCTGCATGCTCGGCAGCTGGCACGCCGTCCTCGGCCTGCTCTGCCACATTGGGGACGAGGCCGTCACCTTTCGACCCTAGGGTTTTCTGCAGTGAGCCAAGCCGAGGGTGGGTGTTGCTGGGGTGCTCTCCTGGCAGCGGATTAGGTGTCCACCGCCTGACACTGTGCACATGATGCAGTATGAGTGCATGCCAGCCGACAGAAGCGGTACCCGCATGGTAAAGCACAAACTTGCAGTGCTCCCACAGCAGGGAGGATTTGGGGGAGGAGGACGTGGGGCAGAATCGTGATTTGCCTGCTGTGCTGCGCTGCCTGCCGCTCGCAATCTTAGCCTGGCGAATCCCCCTCCCCAGCACCTTTGAACTCTTCTGCAGCCTATTACTTGCCTTCTCAGCACTCGCCGGCGTCCTCCAGGTGCGGGGGCGCGGGCGCCCACTTTTGCAGGGACTGCACTAGGCTGCCTGCTCGCGCGGTGCTGCTCGGGCGGGATCGTTCTGCCAGGCAGTCGAGCTAGCATGCTACCCGCCTTCTGCCTTGACGAGGGCTGCAAGAAAAGCCCACCCCTTGTTTGCCCTCCGCAACTGCTGTTTTCGGAGTCTCACGCTGTGGGCTCGTTATTTCCGAGCTGCATAGGCTGTTATCGTGCTCAAAGCAGCTTTCGAAGCCGTTGTGCCGCCCCTGCCCCTTGCACCGCCGCCGCCGCCAACGACCTTGCGCGCTGTCGCTCACGCCAGCTGTGTGTTCCGCCTGCTTGCGCTTGCAGGTCCTTCAAAACCAACCATGGCCTGCGCTCTGACCTCCTCCAAGATGCTGCTGGCCGGCTCCGCCCTGGCCCGCCGGGCTCCCCAGCCAACGGCAGCAGCCCGTCCGCAGCTGCGGCTCCGCCACCTGGCGGTGCGCGCTGCGGCTGGCAAGCCGGAGCAGCCTGGCACTGTGCAGGTGCGCATCTTCCCCTCTGGCACGTGTGCAATGTAGACGCCATGCTGTCTGCACTGCACATGCAAGCAGCACCCATCTGACCTCTTCGCCCTGCCGGCCGCCTGAGTATGCTCCGCCGAAACCACAAAGCACAGCACCCACCTCAAAATTTCCTTCCCCCCGCTCCGCCTGCCCTGCAGGACCTGGCACGCAACGCTGAGCGTGTGCTGGCCCGCTACGACTTCCTGTCTGCCGGCATGGGGGCGCTGCTGGTCACCGGCTTCTGCGTGTCGCGCGGCCAGGACGTCGGCACCGCACTCTGGATCACCGCCGCCGCCACCATCGGTGAGCACCAGCAGAATGTGGAAGGGCAGCACCCGGCAGGGGCTGGTGCACCGGCAGGGCCGGCTTGTGTTGGGGGACACGCGGCAGGCTCTCATTCATGCGGCCTGGCGGGTGTTGAGCTCTGCTCGCGCAAGCCCTCTGCCGCCTGCCGGTGTCCACTGCCACCCTGCCTCCCTGGCAGCGCCGCCCTCGTCGGTCCCCCCTCCTCACTTCGACTCCGCACGCCTCCCCCTACCCCCTGCCCTCCTGCAGTGGCGCTGCTGGTGAACGACCTGCTTCCCGAGGAGCACTGATGAGGTGGCGTGCTGAGCTGGCGCCAGCGGGACGTGCAATCCCCCGCCGCCCTGGCGACCCCATTTGCTTCCCGGATCGTCTCGGACTGACTTTGATTCGAGCTGCATTCAAAGCTCTTCCCCCCCAGAGTTCATGCATGGGAGCTGCGCTTGGCCGGGGCCAACGAGCACCTGCCAGCCTCCCGCCCGCTCAACTGCTTCCCCGCGCGCACCTCGCGGCATCTGAGAAGCCCAATTTACTATTCGTCCTCTCTAGTCCTCCAGGCCTTGCCTCGTACCTTGTACCTTGTATGTTTGATGCATACCCCCTCCCTTCCCCTGTGTATCCTCCACCCCCAACCTGCCCCCTTGTACGTGCTTGCTCGCTTGCCTGCACTTCTTTTCTCCCCCCATTTGCCATGTGCACCCTAGCGCTGCGTCCCCCCAGCCTCCGCCGCCGCCCTCTTTTGCCCCGCCCAGCAGCAGTCTGTGCACGTGCCCCCTTTTTCCCGCACGCACGACACGCCACCGCTGCTGATTTTGGGCACAAGGCCGACAGGCCCCCAATTCTCAACGACTGATGCTCCCCACCCCTGCATTTTTTGGCACGATAACCCACAACCTTGCTGCCCGCAGATGTAGCCGACTGTCACGAGCTGACCTGTCTACCTATTCATACCATCCATGTGTGTTTCCGCCTCCTGCGGCCCATTGTGTCTCACCACTCTGGGCCGCCGCAATGTGCCCCCATGTAATGTGCGAACCCGCTGCGGCTGTCGAGACCAACACACCACAGGCCATGACAGCTGTTCAGCCCAAGCAGACATGGGAGCTGCTCAGCCTCTTACATGGGGCAAGGTGGCAGCAGAGAGAGCGTGTGTGGGCAGGCCAGGCTGCCGGCAGGGAGTGCGACTGGAGGAGGCATCCGCGTCAGGGTTGGGGGAGAGGAAGAGCGGAGGAAAATGGGAGCGAGCAGTCAACGGAAGCGAAACAACAACACAGGTGTGGGAGCAGAGGGCAGCAGGGCGGAAGCAACCAGGGAGTCAGCGGTGATCGTATGTGGCGACGGCGGTGCGGAAGGTCAGGCGTGCATGTGGGTAGACGGGCGCTGGGCTTGAGCCCCCTCCAGCTTTGTTGGTGCAGGGCCCAGGGGCCCGTGCCAGCCCGCTTGCTGCTTGGCTGGCTCCTTCTGCCGCGCCCGGAATGTACAGGAAGGAAGCGCTGCCGCCTGCCACCTCAACTCGCTTCTTGCTCCTCTGGCGCGCCCCTGCAGCAGGACGTGCACACAAGCAGTCAGGCAGTGTTAGGCAGTGTAGGCCACGGGTGGACGACGGCAGTCAGGCGTTGTTCAGCCGCAGGCGCAGATGCACATGTGCACCCAGGCCCCACATCAAGTGCCGCTGCTTGGAGCACAGGCAGGCCATTGATGCATTACTGTTTCGTGCACCCTTGCAGGTCAGCAGGCAAGCAAGCGAGTGCACAGCCAGCAGGCAAACAGGAGCAGGCGTCCAGCCGCACCTCAAGTACAGCACGTTGTTGCACCGAATGAGCACCTCCCCCAGGTTGCCCGTGAACTGGCCGTCAATGAACTCCTCAGTGCTGGCCAGCTGCAGGTTCATGTAGGAGTCGATAGACACCAGGTAGCCTGCAGGGGAGCCAGAAGGGGCGGACGCAAGAGCACGGTCGGCGGGTGCGACAGCGGGCGGGCGGGCACCTGCCGCCGCGGGGCGCCACGCCCTGCCTGCTAGCCTGCGCTGCCCACCGGCCCGCCTGGGTGATGCACACATCGGCTGCAACGGCATAAAGGGGACAGGAGGTCTGCAGGCAGGCCAGGGCCGCCCATCTCGGCGCTGCGCACCCTTGTACTCCATGCCCCACTTGAGCTTCACGATGACCTGCTTTCCCGTGAGATCGTTGAGAAACGGCTTGGGATTCACCGGCACCGTCTGCAGGCAGGTGAGAGGCGGGAAGGCGCGCCATCAGCGAGCTGGCGGTGCTCAGGGCGCCTCCGCAGGGGCTGTTGTGCACTAGAAACAGCCCTTTTAGCGCCTCGCTGCTGCTCCGGCAACTCACCGCCGCCATGCTGCCTTGCCGCCTGCGAGGGAACTGTGCTTGGGCCTGGCAGCTGCAGCTAAGAAGGTGCTAGGGTCACGGACGAGGCGAAGGGGAAGAGGCCACCGATCTCTGCTAGCAGGCTGCAGGACAGCCCATGTGGCAGGCGGGCGGGCGGCGGCCTTTCCAGCCGCCCGTCGCCGGCATGCCTTGCGTGCCCGAACTGCCTTGCTCGCTGGAAGCACAGGCACTCACGCTGCTGCAGCCGTAATGAGGTGGGGATGAAAATGCATGCATCGGATCTGACCCTGTGTTTGGAGCCAGCAGCTGCGCCAGAATGTCACATTTTCTGACTGAGAGGCTCGGCTTGCCGCCGCCTTTCGCCACTCCCGGTGCCGTCGGAGCAGCATCTGGTGGCGCTGAGTACAACGCAGCTGCACTGCAGGCAAATTACTGTTGCACAGTGTAGTTTTGGGTCAACAAAACCCTCGTGCGCTGCGCAATTCGTTGCAGGAGCTGGAACAGATGCTCCGCCAGCACATGCTGCCGGCATCGGCGTGGTGGGGTGCCATCATGGCTCTCCCTCTGGCGCCCCGCCATGGCGCGCCATTGACCGCGCTACCCTTTCAGCATACATTTGTGGAGCTCACAGCTGCCAGGGGCTGTTGCGCCAGCGGGCTTGCCGGAGCCCTCCCCTCTTCCCAACGCCCTAGCCGCCCCCTCGACTGCGCACCGGCGCTAGCATCGTGGTGTGACCAGGAATCATGTTGGAGCGGTTGGCGACCATCACATCGCCGAGGGCCAAGCAGGCGCAGGTGGGTCCCCCCGCCGCCGGTGCTGCCGGCTCTGCCGCCCCGCCTGCGCTGCCCAACAGACACGCAGCCGCGTGCGACTCCTGACTCGTCAGCCCTGCATGTTGTGTCCAGCAATGAACGTGTACATTGTGTCTTCGTTACATAACTGTGGCACCTGAAATGCTTGCAGACTGCCGCTGCGTTTGGCAGCGCGCCCAGCTCATCCTGGCGCGCTGTCAGCGGCCCAGGCCCGCACTTTGAGGCGTCTGAGCGGGTGCTGAAGCTCTGGCGCAGCGCGCAAGCTGTGTGCTTCGACATTGACTGTAAGCCCCTACCGGGCAGTCGATTCCCATTTGCTCTGATTGTGGCAGCCTGGCAGCAGCAACAGGCGCAGCCGCAGCCGCAGCTGGCGTCACCCTGTGCACCCATTGCGTGCGCGCTGCACTCGACCCCGGCATCTGTGCTTGACCGCCTTGACCCGCTGGCCCCCTGCCCCCCTGCCACAGGTTTGTCTTAACTGTCCGGTCTAGTTACATCACTTGCCTTGCAGGCACGGTGGCGGTGAATGACCAGCTCGACCTGCTGGCTGAGTTCATGGGGGTGGGGGAGCAGGTGGCGGCCATCACCAATTCGGTGGGTGGGTGGGCGGGGGGAAGTGTGGGAATAGTTGACACAGCGGCTGCAAATGCAACCCAGCTGGAGGGTGTGGGTGACGAGTGCTGTTGGAGGGGGGCGGGGGGCAGTTGGGCGGCCATTGCACACTCAGAGAGGAGCTGCTGGTCAGGCCGGTCATTGGTAAAGCATAAGGCGTGGGATGGAGGGGAGTTTGGGTGCAGGTGGCCTGCAGCACTGAATCGGCAGGTGGTCGGTGGGTGGTCCAAACGATGGTAGCTGGAGGGTAGAAGGTGCTGAGGGGATGCGCGCGTTTGTGTGCTCTTCCGGAAGGGAGAGGCAGCTGCGTGGGTTGCCGTGGGGGCGCGTGTGTATAGGCGGTGTGCTCTCACACCCAACCGCCTGCACCCGCGCTCACACACACACAGCAGGCCATGGGGACGGCAGCATGTCCCTGGAACATGCCACAGCGGCGGCTGCCCGGCCATCAAGTGTAGACACCACCCGGCCACTCATTGACATTTCGAGTCGCATCTGCAGGCCATGGACGGCAGCATGTCCCTTGAAGACGCCCTGGAGCAGCGGCTGGCGGTCATCAACTGCACACCCGCAGACATCCAGGCCTTCCTCAAGGCGCACCCCGCACAGAGCCGCCTCACGCCGGTGGGTGGGGCCCGCCGCCTGCGCCCCGCCGCCCGCTTTGGGCCGGGTGGGGACAGGGCCCGTTTTTCATGGGCGGGGCTGCACGCTACACCGGAGAGCACAGGCCTCACTCAAGCCCCACCGCCGTGCTGCACCCGAGTGTCGCTCGCCTGCCTGCCTGCATGCCCGTCCGCCCGCACGCACGCAGGCACGCATGTGTGTCGCTTGCCTGCCTGCCCACCTCCTCTCCCTCCCCACACCTGCCCATCCCTCCCCGCACCACACCTCCCCCCGCAGGGCGCCAAGGATCTCATTCAGCAGCTGCAGAGGCGCAACATTGCTGTCTACCTCATCAGGTGGGAGAGACTGAGGAGTGGATGGGGCCCGCCTGGCAGCTGCGTGTGTGGAGGGGGACGGCTGCGTGCCTGGTGCTGCCGCGCGCGCTGCGCCTGCCCTTCCTTCCTCCCTGCCTCCACGTCTCCCTTGGATCGGATAGCACGAGATGTCCACTTGCAAACCGCAGTTTATGGGGTACATGTTTCTATTGCTCCCCTGCCCCTGCCCCCCTGCAGCGGCGGCTTCCGGGAGCTGTGCCTGCCGATCTGCCGCGAGCTGGGGGTGCCCCCCAAAATGCTGTTTGCCAACCGCATGAACTGGCAGGTGGACGACGACACAGGTGGGGGGGCGACGGGCGGGTGGGGGTTGTGGGCATTGGTCGTCAAAGTCAAGCGCAGTGTTTGCGTGCGTGCTTCAACAGACCGCACCGGCAGGTGGACGACGACGCAGGTGGGGTAAGGTGGGGGCACTGGGCAGGTGGGGGTTGTGGGCGAGGGCATAGGTCGCCAAGGTGAAGGGCTGCGTTTGCTTGCTTGCCTTGATTGGATGCACTGGCAGGTTGAAGGCAACACGGGCAAGAGGGAGAGGGGGCAGTGTGTGGAAGCACACAGGAGCAGGGGTATCATGGTAAGGTGGAGGCCATTCCTTTTGCCTGGCAACCGGTTGAGTCTCCAAGGGGCCTCCCTCCTGACCCAGCACCTCTTTCCCCCTGCCTGCCCACCGCCACTGCTGCCTGCACCGGCCGCCTCTGCCTGCAGGCATGCCCACCAAGCTGGTGGGTTTCGATCTGCGGGAGCCGACGGGGCACCAGGGCGGCAAGCCACGCGCCATTGCGGAGCTGCGCCGCCTGTTCCCTTATGAGACGGTGAGGGCAGATTGGAGCCGGGGGGAGTAGGGTTAGGGTTTAGGGCACCCTAAACCCCTAAACCCTATGGGTTGCCCTAAACCCTAAACCCCTAAACCCTATAGGCCAGATTGGAGCCGGGGGGAGCATGGAGAAGGGGCAGGGCTGTGCAGTGTGTATGCTGGGCAGTGGGCTGCAAGGCTGCAAGGCTGCGCCGCCTGTTCCCTGTTCTTCTCTTACAGTGAGGCCAGATTGGAGCCGGGGGGAGATACGGGAAGCGGTGGGGCTGCAGCCAGTTGGGCATCACGCAAAAGCCGTTTGCCGGATGGACGGGACACGCGGGGCTGCAGCAGTTGTGCTGGGCAATGCCAACATGAGGCGGCAATGGTGGGCCTTGCCGTTCTGTATCTCACCTGCAAGGCGGGCTACATGCAAGTGCCCCGCACCCATCACACCCTCGCGTCCTGTGCCTGTTCCCCTGCCCCCGGGCCTCCTGCCCCCGCCACGCTACCCCCGTCCCCCGTGTGGCCATTGCAAACACCAAACCCTTAGCATGCCTGGATGACTCCCCCCCACTCCTGCAGGTGGTGATGGTGGGGGACGGCATCACCGATTTGGAGGCGGTGCAGGAGGGAGGCGGCGCCGACCTGTTCATCGGGTTTGGAGGCAAGTGGGCGCACGCAGCACAGCGCCAGGCTGGCCGGCTTGTGGTGTACAGCTTGGCAGGAGGGCAGTACAAGTAGCATCGGTACATGTTGCATATGATCACCTGCTCTGCCGCCTCTATAGGTCACCCATACGCCCTGCAGCTCGACAGGCGGGCAGCACCAGTGCTGGTGTACTTGCTTACGAGGCGTTTGCTGTTCACCCCGCCCTGCAGGCATCGCCAAGCGGGAGATTGTGATGGCCTCGGCCGACTGGTTTGTTGACAGCTTTGACACGCTGAGGGAGGCGCTGCCACGCCACCGCGTCGCCATGATCGGCTCAGGTGCGGGGCATGTGTGGGCGGGGGCGTCTGTCACGTGTGTGTGTGTGTGCGCATGTGCGTGCGTGTTAACAGGCGCTATCCCGGGTATCCTACAGCAATCCTACAGCAATCCTACCAGCATTCCTGGCAGCTATCCTATGGCCCCTAGTGCAGTAGGATCACGACAGGATCATGACAGGATCACGACAGGATCATGACAGGATTGTCCTCTTTGGATATAGGATTGATCCTACAGTTGATCCTACAGGTTACAGTACTGGT
>JAPTJF010000381.1:0-62214 GCA_029339195.1 Micractinium sp. NFX-FRZ | reverse complement strand
AGCAAGGTGGGGAATTTGAAAACCCGGGCTTACAATGTAGGGAACTAATGCGGGAGAACCAGTCGGATCTACTGGTGATTCCAGGTGATAAATACAACACAAGCATTGGTTCAGAGGCAGCGCCAGTACTCTGCACGCCAGGGGCACTGGCAGGTGCACGCTTGTGCACGCCACCGTGCCAGGCAGAGGCAGCTGTGCGCAGGCCTCGTTCCTCCCAACTCACTGTGAATCACACACAGCGCATGACTTGATGTGGCAGGTGGGAGATTCACCTGCATCATCCATTCGACGTTTTCTCTGAACATGCAGAGCTGGAAGAAGCTTGGGTGCAGTGCGGAGCGGCGGAGCGTTTGGGGGAGGGACAGGGTGTTGGCAGGTGGGGTGGCAGACGCGAGGTTCAGAAAGCAGGGCGGGGATTATTGTGCTGCTAGGAATGAGGGGCAGCGTCCCCGGGGCGGGAGTGTGGGTGTAAGGAAGGAAGTGAAAGGGAGCGCAGCGCAGCATCTGCCGCCGCACGCATCATGCTGGGTACGCTGCCGCCCACCTGTCCACGAGGCGCTCGATTTTTCAAAGCTTGCAGCCCGCCTGCGAGCCCCCACGACCGTTCTGCAGCCCGTGGCCATCCAGCCACAGCGTGGGTTGGTGTCCCCGCGCCG
Organism: Micractinium sp. NFX-FRZ; assembly: GCA_029339195.1. NCBI lineage: Eukaryota > Viridiplantae > Chlorophyta > Trebouxiophyceae > Chlorellales > Chlorellaceae > Micractinium > Micractinium sp. NFX-FRZ. Next base: position 61,558 of record JAPTJF010000381.1, on the reverse strand, counting down.
GAGGCCTTCTGACAGCTGCTCCTGCCAACACCGCGTGTGAGTGCTATACCGGTCCAGCCGCTGCCCTTCGTTGATCATGGCATGGCTGCATTAGCCTACATCGGCTCACTCGCTGCTTCCTCCGGTGGGCTGGCACCGGCAGGCTTGTGCCCGCTGGATGCCTGCCTGCGCTCCCGGCCTGCTGCCGCTGCATCGCGATCAATGTACTAGATCAGAGAGTGGGCATTCGAGCGGTCGGCAGATGGCGGGGTGCTCACCCTCAACCACCCCTCTGTCACCATGCAGCAGTTGGCCGGGACTCGAACTTTGAAGGCGGGCCGAGCCGATCGCAGCCCCTTCAAACAGCTCGCCCGGAAGGGCAAGCGGAGCCCGACTGGGCAACGAGCCTGGTGAGCCGCTGGAGCACAGGGCCGGCGCCAGCGCTGCCGCCCGCGCCCCGCGCCCACGGCAGAGAGCCGCCTGCAATTCCTGGCTTCGGCCAGCACCCACCAGCCTTGCTCTTCATTTTTGTTTGTTTTTTTTTTTGTCTAAACAGGCTTCTTCTATCCTGCAGGCTCACACCCTGCAAGTGGGCGGTGCTGCGCGGGCTGCTGGCGCCATGGGCGGGCGCCGCAGCAGCTGGGTGCTGCTCACCGCTGCCCTGCTGGCAGCGTCACTGAGCGTAGAAAGTGAGCACCGCTTGTTCCGCTCGTGGGTGGCACCTTGCGCGTTGCAGAATCTGCGCTGCTCAGCGTCAGCAGGCTGCCTGGGTGTGCAATCTGTGCCGGGAGGAGGCCCTGCTTGCCCCTAAACCGTGCCCGCCCTGCGCCCGCCCCTCCCTCCCATCCCTCAGCTGTCGCTGCTGCCCAGGGGGACGACACATGGGTTGGACTGGAGCCCATGAATGCGGGGCTCAAGTTTGTTGAGCTCATAGGACGTGATGCATGCCCCTCACGAGGTCAGTCCCGTGTAGAGAACTCTGCTTGGACCGTGCTTGGAGGGTTGACCGTGGCTGTTGCCCCCCTCTCTGGCATGCATACCCTGTGCTCCACCTGCACCAGTATGCCCACCCGCTTGCCCACCCAAGCATCTGCCCACCCAGCGACCTGGCCTGCTGACCTGGCCTGCTGGCCTGGCCTGCTGACCTGGCCCCTGCGCCCCGCTGACCTGGGCCCTGTGCGCTGCACACTGCAGGGTTGCTGCGAGCCTCTGCATGCGGGTGAGTGGGCGCACCGCAATGCCAGCAGGTGCTGTGTGGGGCTCTGCCCCTGGCTTTGGGAGGCAGGCGGGCAGGCAGAGCCCAAACCGTGCTATCTTGCTCACCTGTTTCGTTCCCGGGCAGGCCACGCCTGAGCCTGCCACTTGCGCCGGGCTAGACTGCGCCCCCCCGCCTTGTGGGCGGCCCATGCCACCCGCCGTGTTGCAAGGAAGCACCACCTAAGCCTGCCCTTCCGCCGTGCCCTATGTGCTGCTGTGCTTTGCAGCGGCACCAAATCCCTAGACCTGTTGCCGCAGCTGGCAGGCCCGGCCGCCCAGTGGCGGGTGGAGGCCAGCGGTCTCATCAGCGACGGCCTCAGCCTCGTGGGGGTGCCGGTGACGCTCTCGGTAAGTGCGCCACACTGGGGTGTGTCACGGGTGTGCCTTGCCGATGGAAACAGGCATGAGCGGGCAGTAATGAGCTCAGTGACTGTGCTGGTGCAGCTTGCCATGAGTGAATGAACAGCGGCATGTGAGTGCACTGTTGTGTGCGTGGGCACGGGATGGGCTGGAGTGGATGCAGTCTGTTGACAAATGAGGAGCCCTTCTAAGATTCCCCACCGCTGCAGGCGCGCTTCCGCCTGGCTGGCACGTGCCACGGCTTCTCGTAGTGCAGCAATGCTTTGTGCCCCAACCTACCACTTGTTCACTGTTGACGTGCCACGCCCTTCTGAAACACTGCAGGCCCACAATCGCGAGATTGGCAAATGCGACGGCTTCCTCTCTGTGGGGCAGTGCAGCAACAGATTCGCCTGGGCGGGCGTGTACGGGCAGTGGGTGCTGGAGCCCGCCGGCACGGGCAGGAACCACTTTCGCCTCAGGAACGTTGTAAGTGGGCACCGCTGTTGCAACCGGACAGTGGCATTGGTGGCGGGGTGGCCAAGAGGGGGTGAGAGCCAGCAGCAGCAGGTGTGGCGTCTGGCCACCTGGCAGGGCATGCGAGCATGCGCTGCAAGCAGCGCCCAGCTGGCGCAGCGCACGCTCGGCAGCCAGGCAGCAGCCAGGCAGGCTCCCGCCTGCTATGATGCGGATGCAGGCCCCATGACAGGCAGACCAGACGTGCAAACTCAAGCCCCCAAACGGTGCCGCCTGCTCCTCGTGTCACCGCCGCGCTGACCACCCGCCTGCCTTGCGCTGTGCTGACCCGGCTGTGCAGGAGCGCGACACCTGCACAAACCAGTACCTGGGTGCGCTGAACGCCAGTACGGCTGAGGACTGCGAATTTTCACGGCTGGGGCTGTGGGATGTGGATGATGCTTGGGCGCTGACTGTGTGGGAGATCACAGCCGTGCCGGCGCCCCCGCCTCCCAGCCCGTCACCTCCGCAGCCGCCCAGCCCGCCCTCACCCCCTTCCCCCTCGCCTCCACCGCCCTCTCCCTCCCCTCCGCCGCCCTCACCGCCCCCTAGCCCACCCTCGCCACGGCCGCCGCCCAGCCCTCGGCCTCCCAGCCCGCCCAGGCCTCCGTCGCCGCCGCCGCTGCCCCCTTCTCCCCCGCCGCCCTCTCCCTCCCCGCCGCCCCCATCCCCCTCGCCGCCACCGCCCTCTCCTTCGCCCCCTCCACCCTCCCCCTCGCCACCACCGCCCCCCTCCCCTTCGCCGCCACCGCCCTCTCCCTCTCCTCCTCCGCCCTCTCCATCGCCTCCCCCACCCTCGCCGTCTCCGCCACCTCCCTCCCCTCCTCCTCGCCCGCCCTCACCCTCTCCTCCCCCCAGCCCCTCTCCCCCCAAACCTCCCAAACCTCCCTCGCCCTCCCCACCGCCACCCTCGCCACCTCCTCCATCCCCCCCGCCCTCCCCTCGCCCGCCTCTCCCGCCCAAGCCTTCCCCGCCTCCCCCCAAGCCCTCCCCACCGCCACCCAAGCCCTCCCCTCCGCCCCCCTCACCCTCTCCGCCGCCTCCCTCGCCCTCGCCTCCACCCAGCCCCCGGCCCCCAAGGCCGCCTCGTCCCCCCAAACCTCCCAGGCCCTCCCCGCCACCACCTTCCCCCTATCCTCCTCCGCCTTCCCCCTCCCCGCCGCCGCCGTCACCGCCGCCCAGGCCCCCCAGGCCCTCCCCGCCGCCGCCCAGGCCGCCGCCGCCCCCTCCCGCTCCCACCGTCACTTTCGAGGTCCACATCCCCGGAATGACCGTGGACAGCTTCGACCAGAAAGCCTTCCAGGACTTGGTGGCCGGCCTGCCAGCTGTCGCCGGTGCCAGCTCGGGCGCCACATCAGCATCCACCTCGGCGGGGCGCCGCCCAGCTGGCGCCGTCTACATTGAAAAGGTGGTGGCTGACAAGCCTGCCCCGGCTGACAAGAACGGCTCCACTGTTGCAGCTGCCTCGGCTGCCACCGGGGCTGGCGCCGCCGGTGACAAGGCGGACAGCGGCAAGGAAGACAAGCCGCAGCGGCGGCCCCGTCGGGCAATGGCGCAGGGGACAGTCTCCCTCACTTCGATGAGCCCTAGCGGCAACAGCAGCAGCGAAGAGGTGGCTGCGGCAGCTGCAGCAACCCCGCCCACCCCAAGCGGGAGCAGCGATGCGGGCGTGGTGGTGACTGTGTCTGTGGTGTACAGCCCTGCTGACGTGGCGGGAGCCACAGGCATGTTTAACGAACTCGTGGAGACGCAGCAGCCCAAGTGGCTGACAGACGTCTACGGCACCTCAGCGTATATCAGCTCTGAGCCCCCAGACAACGAGAACTTCGAGATGCCCCCACCTCCGCCCAGCCCCTCGCCACCGCCGCCCTCCCCGCCGCCGCGGCCCCCCAGCCCCTCCCCGCCGCCGCCCTCGCCACCGCCACGGCCGCCCTCCCCTCCCCCAAGCCCCCGCCCTCCCAAGCCCCCGAGCCCCTCGCCGCCACCCAGCCCCCCCTCACCCTCACCCCCGCCTCCCAGCCCCAGCCCCCCTCGCCCCCCCCGCCCACCTCCCAGCCCCTCCCCCCCGCCCCCACCAATGCCGCCTCCATCGCCGCCACCCAGCCCGCCACCCCCATCGCCCCCGGAGCCTCCGTCCCCGCCTCCCAGCCCCTCCCCCCCCAAGCCACCTCGCCCCCCTCAGCCTCCTCCCAGCCCCCCGCCGCCCTCCCCAAGGTTTGTAGCAGACATGGCGCATGCCAGCTGGTGACACCTGGTGACAGCTGGTGACTCAGCTTCACCCGCTGGGCAGTTGCAAGCAGCACTCCCTGCATTCCATGTCCTGCATTCCATGCCCTGAACTCCACGCTGCACCCGACACAGCGCTTGCTGCTCCCCTTCCCTCTGCAGCCCGCCCCCGCCCCAGCCGCCCAACCCACCTTCTCCGCGCCCGCCAAAGCCCTCGCCTCCCCCGCCCTCCCCACCCCCTCCGCCCCCCAGCCCCTCGCCGCCGCCCCCCAGCCCCTCGCCTCCTCCACCCAGCCCCTCCCCACCTCCGCCCAAGCCACCACCCCGGCCGCCTCGGCCCTCCCCTCCTCCACCCAGCCCCTCACCACCCCCGCCCAGGCCTCCGCCCAGGCCGCCTAGCCCCTCCCCTCCTCCACCCAGCCCCTCGCCGCCTCCTCCCAGCCCACCTCCCCGGCCCTCACCTCCACCACCCAGGCCGCCTCGGCCCTCGCCACCTCCACCCAGCCCCTCACCGCCACCGCCCAAGCCTCCTCCCAGGCCGCCTCGCCCCTCCCCTCCTCCACCCAGCCCCTCGCCGCCTCCTCCCAGCCCACCTCCCCGGCCCTCGCCTCCACCACCCAGCCCCTCCCCACCGCCACCCGAGCCCCCCTCCCCGCCGCCTCCCACCCCCCCGCGCCCTCCCCGCCCTCCCAGGCCGCCTCCACCCTCCCCATCACCGCCGCCTCCCTCACCAAGGTACAGCCACAACCTTGTGCAGCAAGGCGTCCTGCTCAGCATCAAGGTTCCTGCGTACCGACTTGCCACAGGTTGCGTCCTGTCCAAAGCATGCCTGCCACGCACCTCGCTGCTGCACCTGCCTGTGCTGCGGCCTCGGCTGTTCCGCCGCTTGTGCCGCCACCGTGCCGGGCACTGAGCCATTGACCACGCACACAACTGTTGCCTGCAGCCCACCGCCCCCTTCGCCGCCACCGCCCCAGCCACCCTCCCCCTCCCCCCCTTCACCCAGGTAAGCCCTAGGGCAGCAGCAGCATTTGACTGACCTGTCTTTGCCTGGTCAAGGTTTAGAGTAGCATGAGGGTCGGAAGCTGAGAGGCCTCTTTGGGAGACGTCAGGATCAGGTTAGAGTAGAACAGTCAAAGTCGAGAATCAGGTTGCACCACACATTGTACAATGCGTTAGGTAGGCTTGAGGGCTTCTCTGGGCAGTGCGATTCACAGAGCCACACTGGCCTCTGCTTTTCCAGGGGCCTGGTGTCTGCCACGTCAACCGATCAGGGATTGGTTTCCTCATCCCAAAGTTGAGTCCTTTTCATTATGCAAAATGCATGCGAGGTGCCGCTCGCTGGCCAGACTACGGCTGGGCTGCCCTTGTCCAGCGTGCACTCAGCTCCGCGCCATTCTGACTGCCTTGCCGTATCTCGCTGCCCGCCGCACCTTTGCCTCTGCAGCCCTCCGCCCGTCCGGCCGCCCAACCCTCCCTCACCCTCACCGCCACCTCCCAGGTGTGTGTTTATAAGGAAAAAAAGTGCAGCTTCACTCGTACATTGTGTGTGTCCTTGTATGCTCACCACCGCTAATGCCACCAGTGATTCATGCCAGGCCCAGCGCACACGCCTCACAAGTGCCCATTGCTCTCCCCGCCTTCACCTCCTTGCCCCACCCCCGCCCATCCCATCCATGCAGCCCCTGCCTGACGGCCGGCACAGAGTGCAGCACGCACTTCTGCTGTGCCGGCCTGGGCTGTGCCAACACAACCTCTGGCCCACCCATCTGTGCCACCAAGCCCGACCCCCCAAGCGACGTGTACATTGGCGTGGACGGGACTACGGTGAATGTTTACGTCACCATGCCAAGTGACACTGGCGGGCCCAACGTCGGTGAGTGAGTGAGTCATTGTGCAGGCGTGTGCGGGCATGTGCATCTCTGTAAGGGACAGCATTTGGCAAGCCTGGAGTGACGGTGCCTGCCGTCACTCACTGCCTGCCTGCCTCCCCTACTGCCACTTTGTCGTGTCTAGCTACCCTGCCTTCTTCTCTGCTGCTGCAGACATCTCGAGCTTCACGGTTACTGGGAAGCGTGTGGACCTGGCCGGCCCCGACATCCGTGTGTCCGGCAGGGGGACCCCTGGCCTGACAAACGGCACGGTGAGGCTGCACTTAGCTTTCTGCACAGCAGGCTGCACTCTGCACTACTGCACTGCAGTCACGGAAGGGGCAGTCGTGCATGGTTGGATACCCGGTGCCAGGCAGTGGAACCCCGGGTGTCACCAACAGCAAGGCAGGCTGTGGGATGCCACCTGGCAGGGGAGGGCAAATGCAAGCGGCGTCAGCCGGGGCTTCTGCTGATCCAGCTGCGACTGCTTGCTGGGCTGCCGCCCGCGATAACCTGGAACCCTACCCCCACCCCGCCCCCGGCTGCCTGTGCGCCTGCAGAGGGTGTTCTCCTTTGGCCCGCGGGATTACGCGTGCTTCAAGGAGTACCGCTTCTATGCCACGGCTGCAAACGATTTTGATGACTCGGCCTCCGCCTCCTACGGCCCCCCCAACAGCTTCAGGATGCCGCAGTGCCTCAGGTGGGGGAGGGAAGGAGGGTACGGTGTGGGCTGGAGTAAGTTAGCAGGGCCCCTGTGGGGCGGTCAGGCCGGTGTGGTGCAGATTGCTACAGAGTTAGGATGGCAGCAGCAAGGTGTGAAGAGCAGGGTGTGAGAGGCAATGTGGGGCGCGGCACTGCCCAGCGTAGAAGGCGTTTCCAACCACCTTCTGCACTTGTTTGTTTGCTGCAGCCCGCCGCCACCCAAGCCCCCATCCCCTCCCAAGCCCCCGTCGCCTCCCCCGCCCTCCCCCCGCCCTCCGCCGCCGTCCCCGCCACCGCCCTCCCCCAAGCCCCCCTCGCCGCGCCCGCCCAGGTGAGCCCACGTGGCCACCACTGCTCAGTATGTGCTGTGCAGGCAGTCCTGCCTGCCGGTGCGTGCTCCCCTGCTTCCCCTCCTCCCCCCGGTGCAGTAGCAGCAGCCTTCTAACCTGCGCATGTGCTGCGCCCGTGTTGCAGCCCTCCGCCGCCATCTCCCCGCCCTCCGCTTCCGCCCAGGTAGGCCGGCGTGCCAGCCCGCTGTGCACGTCTTAAGCATGCTCTGAATGTACAGCCGTACCTCTGAACGCCAGGAATGAAGCCAGCCTGCTGCATGCACAGAGGGCGCCTCCCACGCCAGAACTGCTGTGTGCGGGGTGCAGGGAACCTGCTGTGGGAGGGGTGCGGCTCACAAGATGCCTGCTCCACCGTGACCCTCCCGTGCCGTGCCCATCTCTATGCCGCCCTGCGCCCCTCCCAAACCAGTCCCCCCCTACTGCCATTCCCCTCGCCTCCTTCCCACCCTGCAGCCCCTGCCTGACCATCAACACCGACTGCGGCGGCCACTTCTGCTGCTCCCCGCTGTCCTGCGAAAAGACGCCGTGGGGGGAGAAGGTGTGCCTGTCGCAGCCGGCTGCCCCCAGCGACGTCTACATTGCCACCCAAGGAACCAACGTCGACTTCCACATCGTCAAGCCTGGCTTCACAGGCGGCAACAACATCAGTAAGTGGGACCGGGCTTTTACTATAGTCATGCAGCTAGCATGTGGGGGGCAATGACGGTGGCGAAACAGCTTGCTACACGCAGAGGTGTTGAGGAGGGGGTGCCTGCGGCATGCTGGGCGGGCGCTTGCAAGGCCTGACGGCCGGCAGGCAGATGGGGCCAGCATTACAGGCGTGCAGGGTGCAAGCCTTACCCCATGCGTGACATGCCACCTGTGTATCGCCGCGCCTTGCCCCCTGCCTGCAGGCATCACTAGTTTCCGCATCCGCCTGAGGTCCCTGGACGGCTACCCCACCACCAATGTGGCACAAGAGGGGCTGGAGAGCCCGCTGCTCGGAAAGAAGGCGGTGAGTGGTTGGCAGCCCTGGATACGGAGGCTGCACTCCTTGGCATGCTCTTAGCGCCCCTGGCACGTGCTCCCAGTGCGCTTGTTATGCACAACATCTGCTCATCTGTCGCCCACGCAATGCCCATGCTCTGCGTGCTGCGCGAGGGTAACCACCCGTGTGCGCTGCCCCGACATCCTTTGGTTGTGCAACCGTCGTGCTGACCTGTCCCCCATGCTGTGCCTGCCGTGCCCGCTGCGCAGGTCGTCATCCGCCTGCGCTACGACGACTACGTGTGCAACAGCCGCTACGCCATCTTTGTGTTTGCCCAGAATCAGGTCGGGGAGTCGCTTCCCTACGAGTACGGGCCCACCAACGATTACCTCATGCCGCCCTGCCTCAGGTGGGCACACGCCTGCTTGTTTTTTACAGGTTTGCATTGGCAGTTCGATCTGGTTGAAAGAGGGCGGTGAGAAGGAGGGCAAAAGAGAGGGTTGAGACATATCTTATGTCGCTGCCTTGAAAGGCAGTTAGGGTTGCTTGAGAAGTGGGCTGGGTCTGAGGTGCGCTCTCACAACTGCGGTGGCAGCACCAACGGCTTCCCCAGCATCTCCCGTGCCTGCTCACCTCCCACTCATGCCGTCGGCCCGCTTCCCCCCATGCAGCCCGCCCCCGCCTTCTCCTCCGCCCCCGTCACCAAGGTGAGCTGCACACGTGCATTGCCTTGGTTGGTGCAGCATGTGGCAGCTTGTAAGTTTACATGCAAGTGTGCGAACTCCAGGCCCCTGGTGGATGTCCCGCACAGTCACAAGCCTATCTGTGCTGACACCTGCTCCTCCCTCTCCTCCTTGCAGCCCACCGCCGCCGTCGCCACCGCCACCTAGCCCTCCTCCGCCCTCGCCCCCTCCCCCCAGTCCCTCGCCTCCGCCTCCCAGGTGCGCCCGTGTCAACCTGCTCCACTGTTCCATGGGCCCCTGTGTTGCTGGCTGGCACCACATGTGCCAGCAACAACACTGTCGCCAATTAGTTGCCACCAGCGAACCAGCTGAGGCAGCGTGTTCAACCCAGGTTGCAGTTTGCTTCAACCGCTCCTCCTCATTGCCCCCCTTGCCCCGTCCCCCTTCCCCTGCAGCCCCTGCATCCCGCGCGATGCACAGTGCAGCGCCGAGGGCGTGGGCATGTCGTGCTGCGGCGTGGCCCAGGGCGCCACCCCCCTGAGCTGCGTGGCCTCCATCCGCGGGCCCACCGTGTGCGCCTCGCTGCCGCGCGCGCCGCAGCGCATGTTCATCGGCACCACCGGGCAGCAGGTGGATGTTTACCTCTACAAGCCAGAAGACATGGGCGGCAGCGACATCAGTGAGTGCTGGGGGCAGGTTGTGCTGGCATGCACAGCGGGTTTGCTGGGAGCGCACTTGCAGCTTCGCCGACGGGCAGCTAGTGGACGTGTGCTTGTGCAAAAGAGAGGAAGACCAGCAGCGGCATTCCATGAGTGAAGGATGGGCTGCTCATGTGACATGCGTAATAGTGCACTTGCATGTGGGGCATGCAAATTAAGTGCGTTTTGACGCATGCATGGCATTGGGGCGTGGGGCGCCTGGGTGCGCACGCCGACCGCCTCGCCCCCCGCCCCCTCCCCTGCCTCCCCCTCTACAGACATCACCTCCTACCGCGTTGTGGGTGTCCCCAAAACTGGCAGCAACATCACCGTGTCAGGAGCAGGCACCCCCAGCGACGATCCGGAGATGGTGAGCTTGTGCCTCGTCTGTATCCTCAAGGCGTGGGCGTTTGGTTGGGCTGTGTCAGGGGCAGGGCACTGGCCCGGGTTTCCTTACTCAAGTTTGAGCGTTCAACAGACTGTGTAAGGGCGGGCCTGGGCGCTGGGGGTCCCCTTCCTTCACCCTGCACCTCCCCGTGGCCACCCCCCTCCCGCCACGTCAGCACCGACATCCTCCTTTCAAACTCGCCTCCCCTTCCCACCTCACCCACGGAGGTACCTCTCCAATGACAGCGGCCCCTAAGAGTGCCCCCCCTCGCGCTCTCATCCATGCACCTCTCCCAACTGACTTGCCCTGCCTTGCTCCCCTTGTTCCTCATGCACAGGTGTACCTCTCCTTCGAAAGCGGCTCCTACGAGTGCGGCGAGATCTACGGCTTCTATGCCTGGGCGGAGAACGCTGTGGGCGAATCGGCCAAATCGCTGGCTTATGGCACCGATGAGGATCCAAATGAGTACCAGATGCCGCTGTGCTAAGCTCAGCGTGCAGCGCTGGAGATTGCAGCAAGCAATCAATTTACTCTGCACCCAACCTCCGGACTCTAGGATCCACACGTGCCCTAGGGTGCACCGACACCGCTGCGCTCGGTTGGCAGGCAGCCTGGCTGTGCCGGCCAGCCACCTTGCGAAAGGAGGGGTTTGGTCCCCCCACCTCACCCACACACTGCAAACGGTGTGAGGTGTGTTCCAACATGACGCAAATATCACGATCCTCTCCAGTCTTCCTCAACTCACACCAACTACTCCCTGTGCTTCTACTTGACTGAGCGCACCCAAGATTCCTTTGCCTGCCTCTTCTTTTGCCCTGCCCTGCCTTCGGCAGCCGCGATGCTGCCGCAGGCCCCGCTGGGAAGATGCGGGGCACAGCATGTAAGACATGACCCCTCTCACCTGGCGCCAGTGTGCTGTGTGCGTCCAGCGAGCTATTGAAATAGGCATTCAGTAGCTGCGCCGGCGGCGCCAAGCTGGCGGCACCTGGCGGCGGGCTGCCATCGGTGCGTGAAGCTGTGGCCTTTGGCATCGTTTGCCATTTGCCCGCATTGCACGGGCACACAATTGCACCTTCGCCCCGGAAGATGAGAGCAGTGTCGTGATGGAGGCTCTGAAGGCGATCGCGCGGATTCCTTTTCGGATCGCGGCGTCGTTTGTCAGAGGCCCTGCCGGTTTTGTGCTGGTGGTTGCGGGCATCCGGCAGCGACGTTCATTCACGGTGCCAGTGGCGAGCTTGGACGAGGCGAGAGCTCAGCCGATATGGTTTGCGCTGCGGCGAGCAGCGGAGACAGCGCAGGTGAGCCGAGGGAAGGCGGCGGGAGCTGGCTGCGCGAGCACCCTCTGTTGCCGCCAGTCGCTGCCAGTCAACGCCACCTGCTCGCCGACACCGTTGTCGGGCCCGCCCTCCACTGCAGGAGCAAGCCATTGCTGATCGGTGGCTGGAGGGCCTGCAGATATGCCAAGTTGCCTCCAGCCTGCTGCTCAGGTGAAGAGGATCTGCCGCCAGCTGGGCTTGTTTGGCCGTGGGCTCCATGCCATCGGCCAGCGGGCCTCTGCAACTGACCACACCAGTGGCGCTCCTCCCACTCTGCTTGACAAAGCAAAGAGATCAACAACCATACTGATATTATGCCTTGCAGTGAGCTGGACGATGTCGAGGCCAACCTGCGATACTGGCACACGCGGGAGCAGCGGGGCGGGCACTTCTGGCACAACCTGGTCCGCCGGGTGAGAGCCGCTGCGCCAGGGGGATGGCGTGCCAGCAATTGTGGAACAAACACCTCATTGTTTTTTTCTTCCCTGAGCTGCCAGCTGGGGACAGGGGACAGGTGGGTGCAGCTGATGATGGAGCGCATCTCTTTGGGCAGCTTTTCGGCAGCTTGATCGGCACGGGAGGGGCAGCAAGTTTATTGGAGTTTGAGCGAGGGAGGCGGGTCAAGCCCTGGCAGCGTGTCACAGTCGTGTATCATGCTGCAAGCCACAGCGCTGCACCCTCCTGCTGCAGCTTCCAGCTAGCGGGGCGGAGTGGTGGGCGCCCTGATACTCTGCCCTGCGTCTGCATGTTACTGCCTCAAGCAAGGCGTCACATTGTAACACAGCTGCATGTTCCTGTCCGCAGGGCCCAGCGCACTTTGTGGGGCGCCTGACGGTGCTGCTGCACCTGCGGCGGCCTGCTGAGGGGGCGCTGAACGAGGCAGGCAAGTGATGCCTCTTTGGCCCTTCCTTGAGTACCGATGCGTAGTGCATGTTGTTGCAGTGCCTGCTGCGGCCCGTTGAGGGCATGGGGAGAGCCCGCTTGCAGCCCTGCCAAGCCACAATCTCACGGCTGCCCCTCCCAATTGTGTGGGGAAGCGCGCACATGCTCTGCTGGGGTGCAAGCAGCCCACTTGCCCTTCGGGGAGCTCCCCTCCTCCTGCACCCTGTGCAAGCAAGCTCACGCTCCTGCCACGCGCCCCGATCTTTACCCCTCGCAGATCTGGTGGAGAAGCGGGTGCTCATCTTCCGCTTGCTGCGCTCCGCGCTGTGCGAGGCGCTGGCGCAAGTCCAGGTGGCAGCCACACTGCTCTATCTACAGCAGCAGCACGCAGCAGCAGCAGCAGCAGGAGCTGCAAGGGCCGGCGGCATGCAGGGTGTGGGGCATGCAGCGAGCGCTGGAGAAATTGCGGCAGCGGCGGCTGCCGGCGGGTCGGGTGGTGCAGTAGCTGTGGGAGGGGTGGGCGCTGCTCTGGATGAGAGTCTATTCCAGAGGGCGGACCGCATGGTGGGTGCCAGCATGGCGGCTGTGGCGGCTGCTTTCCAGCAGCTGGAGCGCAGCGTGCACGCCACGCTGGACGCGCAGCAGGGCCCGGCAGCACCGCCGGCAGCCGACTGGCAGGTGCTGCAGGGCGCTCTCACTCGGGTGCTGGGCCTGCACCACGTGCGACGCGTGTTCAGCAGGCTGCAGCTGCAGCAGGCCGGGGAGGCAGCGGCAGAGGGCGCGCCGGCCCAGGGAGCGGCGGCGGCAGCGGCGCGCGCAGCCGGCGCGGCGGGCGCAGCAGGGCCCCCCGCTGCCGCAGCTGCTGCGCCTGCTGCCCACCCCTCGGCTGCTGCTCTGCAAGCGGCGCGGCAGGCCGTTGGGTACACGCAGCTGCTGCCCGCCAACGCGACGGTGCACAGCGCGCTGCAGGCAGCGCACCGCAGCGCGCGCAGCATGCGGGGGCGGAACCTGATCCAGGTGCGTGCCTGACTGTTTTATCTTATTGAGTATTCACTCTGCTTGGCACCCAGAGGTGGGCGCTCCACACACACGGGGTGCTGGCGTATTGTAGTGGCTGGCTCTGCTTCCCACCCACTGCTTGTCGGCAGCGCTCCCTGCTGCACTGCACTGCACTGCGCCATCGCACTTCCGGGCCCCAGCCCTCCCACGCTCCTGACCGTACGACTTACTTTCCTCCCCCTGCCGCTGCGCCGGCTGCAGGTGCCCCACTGGGCGCGCATGCCCAGCCAGCTGCAGCAGTACTGGATCCGCTACACGGTTGTTGGAGCCGCGTCCACCTGGGGAGCCATCTTCCTGTTCAAGTGAGGCAGCCTGGGGTGCCGTGGGCCGTGCAGGCTGGTCCTGGGAGGGCAGGCGTCTACTTGTTCGAGTGAGGGGAAGCCTGGGGTATTGTGGCCAGCAGCCAGCCGCCCCACCCGGCACCGCTCCCCTTACAAGTCCACACCTCTGCTGCTTGCCTCAACCCACACCCAAGTGCGTAGTCTGCTTCTCCCCCTGAGGCTGGTGTGCGCCTTCCAGGCTGGCCTATGTGTGCTTGCAGCCAGCCCCCTTGCGACAGTATTTGCTCAGCACCCTAGCAGCCATGCGGCGTGGCCCGCCTGCAGATGAGGGGCTACCTGCCACCGCCGCTTCTTTGGGTCCGCCCCGCCCCATTCTTGCCAGTGTTCCCCTCACCCCTTGACCCCACCCCTGCCCCTTACCTCTACCCCTGCCCTCTCGCAGGCACTCCCGCCTGTCCGGCAGCCGGGACCTGGACAGCTGGCCCCACGCCTCTGCAGATGTTCCCCTGACCTCACATCTGCCCCTTGCCTCTACCCCTTTCCTCACCCTCCCGCAGGCACTCCCGCCTGTCCGGCAGCCGCGACCTGGACAGCTGGCTGCGCTCGGGCGTGGGCATGCTGCGGGGGGCGTACGCCGACCACGTCGTGGGCCCGCTGGCCTCCGTGAAGGATGAGCTGTTCAACACCTTCCGCAGGTGACCCAATGGGCCACGAAGCTTCCTTTTCAAGGGTGGTGGGGCATGCCATGCCATGTGCGGTGTGGCTGTGCTTGCCCTCTTGCGGTATTGTGGGTGCTGCCCCCTGCTAGCCTCCCCCCCAGACCCCCAAGTCTGCCTCCCTTTGCCCCCCTCTTGTTTCTCCCCCGCCCCAGGCGTCCCACCATTGTGAGCATGGCCGACTACGAGGCCGACCGGGACTCCCTGAAGCGCATGCTGGACGACTTCCAGGTGGGGCTGCTGCCTGTTCATCAAGTGTTTTTTTTTTTTTTGTATCAAAGGGTTTCCTTGGTTTGTGAGGCGCATGCTGGACGACTTCCAGGTGGGTTTTTCTTGCCCCCTTCCTGCTTGGTTCTTTTGCCCTGTACTCGGCTGTGCGTCGCTGTTCTGCGGACGGGTGCAGGCCGGAGCCCACCGGGGCTCCCTGAAGCGCCTGCTGGGCGACTTTTGGGTGGGTGGGTGCTGCCTGTTGATGAATTGCTTGGTTTGTTTGTTGTATCAAAGGCTTTTCTTGGTTTGTGAGGCGCATGCTGGGCGGCTTCCAGGGAGGCGCATGGTGCCCTTTGCCATAGACCTTTCCGAATGTTTTTAGTCTGTGTTGTGTTCTGGTGATTCCCTGCAGCGCGACTTTGCCACGAACCGTTACGAATGCTGTTTTCCGTTGTTGTGTTCTGGTGATCCCCGCCTTCCCTGCAGCACGACTTTGTGGGCAAGCGAGGCGCCGCGCATTTGATCAACTGTAAACAGTGGTAGTTGATGCTTCCCTTTTCATTGATTTCATCGCACACATGTGTATGCTGGTGCCCTCCCTGCAGCGCGACTTTGTGGCCAAGCGAGGCGCCGCTGCCGCCTCTGCACCCGGCGGGAATGCCACGCTCGCCGCCCTGGTGCCAGCTGGCGAGGCGGAGGACCCGGTGCTGCTGGCCGGCATGGACCTGGTGCGCTGTGCTGTGCTGTGCTGTGCTTTAATTGGTACGCTGTGCTGTGCTGTGCTGTGCTATGGTTGGTACGCTGTGCTGTGCTGTGCTCTGGTTGATACGCTGTGCTGTTCTGTCCTGCACTGCGCTACGCCCCCCTAGCTACATTGCCCTCGGCCTCGGGCCTCCCCGCGGCGCCGACCCGCCCCTCCTGCCCTCTCCTGCTGTACCCCGCCCCGGCTGCCCTCTCCTGCCGCACCCCGCGCGCAAGCACCAAAGCAGGCAACCTATGAGCAGAGATACAGCAGCGTGCCTCACCCAACCATGACCTGCAGTAATATCTTGCCTGCTTCCACTCTCCTGCAGGTGATGAGGACGTATGAGCGGGAGATGCAGAAGCCGCTGCGCAACCTGGTGGGGGGAGAGCTCGTGCGCGCGCTGCTCATTCAGGTGCGTGTGGCAAATGCCGGGGATGTGGACACTCAGACGAGCGTGCGCTTCTCATTCACACGGGAGGTCGAGGGCGGGAGCGAGACGTGAAGCGAGCGCACGCTGCTGGGTCAAATGCATGTGGCAAACGAGGGGAGGCGTGCAGCGGTGGATGCCGGGGTGGTTGTGACGTGCGCACCAGTGCTCACCCAGGCGAGGGTCTGGGGAGCAGGAGGGCGGGTGTGGTGGCCTCCCTGCGGCAGCAGCACCACAGCGTCTGCTTGCTGATAACGCACTGCCTCCGCCCGGCGCCTGATGCGTGGTCCAACCTCTCGCTCTGCTGGCTTGCCTGCCGCCCTTGTAAGCGTTCCTGCTTGGCTTGCTTGCCACACGATCAGAAGCCGGTCAGAAGCTGGGGGCGGACGCCGCCAGCGCTCTTGCCTGTTGGCACCTCCGTGTGTGCTTTCCTCCCACAACAAAAGTTGCTGTTATCTCCCGCCCCGCAGGTCCAGAAGCTCAAGGTGGACACAGCCAGCGCGATGCTGGAGATGGACCAAATCCTAAAGGTGGGTGCGATGCTTTGGTTTGCAATCTCTGCTTCTAAACGTGTTAGTGTGTTGCTGCTAGATGGCGTGGGGTGATGGCGTACGGTGGGGCAACAGGGTTTTTCCACAAAACAACTCCAAGGGGCAGGAAGGGGGGCAGGAGTGAAGACGAGGGACTGTAAGCAGTGGCCCCTACAGAAATGCTTGCCTCAAACCTTCAATTCCTGACATCCGCGCAGGCCAGCTGGATCCCTCCACTCCCTCCGCGCCGCTGCCCGCCTGCTTACATAAGTGCTTGACATTCAAATACAAGTTTGAATATGTGCGCAGGCCAACGAGCTCTCCATCTCGCTCCTGGCTGCCGTGCCCGCCTTTGTCATCGCCGGCGCCTCGCTCTACTACCTGGGCCGGTGAGGGGGGGCGGGGCAGGGAAACCCTGGGTTGCTGGGGGGCAGCGGGCGACGGCGGGCAGTGGGTAGTGTGGAGGAGGCCAAGGGGCTGGGGAGACTCCAATTCAAACATGCACCCAAGCAGAAGCTTTACTAGGGCATTCCAGAAAGGTGCTCAGACTAGAGTAAGCTAGATAAATTGCCCAAACCCACCTGGCAACCAGGCGGCTGCCTCTGCCAGAAGCCTGGCCGCCTGCCCCCGGGCCAGGCATGGAGTGCGCCGCAGACGTCTGTGTGCCAGCTCAACAATGTCCCTCATCGCCTTGCACACACCTGTCACCTGTCTTAGTGCTCTTCGCAACCCCCCAAATGCCTTCTAGCCCCCGCCTGACACTCCCAACCCGCCCCACCGCCCCACTCCCACCTGCCCCTCCCCGCAGCCTGGTCACCCCCACGCCGCCCGACCCGCGGCGGGAGGCGCTGCCAGTGCGCATGGCATTTGTGGAAGTGGAGCGGGCACTGGAGCACGTGGCAGCAGCAGAGGAGGCGGCTGTCGCGGCCGCAGCGGCTGGCACGGAGCCAGTGGCGGAGGCGGCGGCGGAGACGAGGGAGCAGCAAGGGCTGCTGGCGTACCGCCTGGCTGTGGTGCGTGCGTGCGTGCTTGGGTGTGTGGGGTTGGTGGTGGCGTGGTTTGCCAGGTGACGGACGGCTGCCAGCGGTGCGTGGCCTGCGGGGGCGGTCAAAAACTGGCACTCCCATTCTCAAACTCCCGCCCCTGTCCTCAGACGCACAGGGTGGCTGGGAGCTGGCCTCTACTTGTATACCCACCTTACTGCCGACCTCAAAGCATTGCATGCCTCCTCCCCTGCCTCCTGCCTCAGGCATATGAGGAAGCTCGGGAGCTGTTCCGCCGCCACCGCGGCCTCATTGCCATCGGCGGCAGCGAGTGGCCCAACATCAGGTGTGCTGGAGGGCTCTGGTGGTGGGCAGGAGGGGCATGCGCTGGCAGCAGGGGAGGGGTTGGGAATCTTGCACATTTTGAGGCTCATGTTGCCGTCATATTGAGCTGTCAGCCGTCATCTCGTGTCTGAGTGATAGAGACGAAGGAAATTTGATTGAGACGCTTGATTCAATGTAACTCTTGTGACCCCCTGGCTGCAGGAGCGACCTGCTGGAGCTCGGCGGCCCGGCCGCCGTCACCAGCAAGATGCGCACCGCTCAGCGCATGGGCCGCTCCTACGCCATCTTCCAGCAGTTCTAGGTGCATGCAGGCGGCCAAAAACTCCGTTCTCAATCTTGCAGTGCTGGGGTGTTCTTGGAAGCGCCTGGCTCGCTGCGCAGGCGCACTGGAGCAGCGCCAGCTCAGCGCCGAGGAGCTCAGCCCCCAAGGCGGGCCATCCAGCCACGGCACACAGCGACGCCTCCGGCTTTGCCCTCTGTTCTGTTGTTCTCTTCCCCATTCTTTGCTCACTTTCTGACTGGTTTCTCACTGTGTGTTACTGTTGGAGACGCAGAATGCAGGGCAGCATTTACAGGGAGTGTGTTAGAGGTCCTCAGGTGGTGTTGCCGCCGTGGTTGATCTCGCACCCGAGGCATTCTGTAACCGCTGCAGCGCGGGCGGCAGCACCGGGGGGCAGCTCCTGTCCCAATAGTACGGCTGCTGGTGTACCGCCTGCTGATCTGGCACTGTCCAGCTGGCATAGGTGAGGATCTGGATGGGCGGGCTGTCAAACACCACCAGTGCTTGCAAGTCTTCGCCCTGGCTGCCCCTGTTGACGATCTGCAAAGCGTCAGAGAGGTGGCGAGCTGTGAGGAACAACACAGTCGACCGCCGTGCTGGTGATGCCAAATCGCGGAGCAGGCTGCCGCCCTGTTGCACCTCCAGTTACCCCACCTGGTGAACGAGGCTGGGCGGGATGACCAGTGTGTCGTTCTGCTGCACTGCCAGCTCAGCAATGCTGCCGTCGTGAGCGCGGTACCGCACCGTGCCCGAGCCCCGCTGGATGACAAACACCTCTTCGCAGTCGTGCCTGCAGCGCGCACACAGGTGGCAGTCGGCGCTGGGCGCGGCCAAGCTGCTGCCTAGAAGAAGACAGCTGCGCATGTTCAAGCAAGTAGAGCCGCCCGCTGTGCCACCTGTTTGCCCTGCCAGGCAGCTGACGAGAAACTCGGTGCCTGTGCATGGTGCCGGTAAATGGTGCTTGCCTGTGCACCGGCGTCCCTATGCTGGGCGCAAAAGTCTGCAGCCACACCTCCACTCGCTTCATGCCATGGTGCCTGCAGAGGCGAGAGTGCTTGGACTATAATTTAAACGCCAAGCGCATGCCTGCACAGCGAAGAAGATGAGCGCCAGCTCTGCAGGCCGCCCTTGCAGCTGAGCTCCCCACCCCGCACCTTGAGCCAGCCAATGTGATGTGCGATAGCCCATCCCGCCCGTAATCGTCCTGGTACATATCTTGGATGCTGTACACGACCGGGCGTGGGGGACCTGCTAGCACATGGAATGCGCACGGGTGGGGCTCAAAGACGAGGCGGGTAGGCGGGCGAGGGCGGCGGCGCCGGCAGCGGCGCTTGTTGGATCGCTTCTGCCTTGTAGCTGGTATGGAACCTACCGCTGAATATGTCCAAGCATAGAGGCTCCTGCTGTGCGCGCCAGGCGGCTCTCGGTGGCAGCAGGGTTGTGAGGGCCGCGCCCGCAACCAGCCCGAATATGAATGTGAGTGGGGCTGATCGCATGGTAACTGCTTGCGTGTATGAAGCATGGCAATCGCATGTGTGGGCCTCCAGGCTGATCCCTGCGCGCTGGACAACGTGGCAAGAGGCAGCTTTGGGAGTCGCCAGCCGCAATTTAACAACAACCCAGTTGCGTATCGGTTGATTCAAGCATCTGGAAGCCGCCATATGGGCCCCGCTGCTAGGCTCCCTCTGTGCTCGGTGCCCACCAACGAGGTGCGCGCCCTCAGCTGCTTGAAATAGCATGAGTCGACCTCTGAGGCGCTCCCTATCAATACCAGCAATGCCTCCAGACCGCACAGCCACGCCGCCAGAGCGCGACAGTCAGCGCTTGAAAAACCGCTCCGCCTGCAGCTTCGCCTCCAATGCCTGACAAGCTGGTGGCATGCCGTTATCGCGCGCAGGTGCTGGCGCTGACCGCGGAGCTAGCCAGCCTGGGCGGCGGCGGCAATGTGGCGGTCGGGCGGTGCTGGGTTGGTGCCGCGACCGCCGACAGCAGCCAAACTGCCCCCCTGGATGCACAATGCCATGATGCTCACAGTCTGAACGATGCTCTGCACCAGGTGATTCCAGCAAGCATGGCCTGTCAGCTTGCCGGGTGCTGCTGTGCAACGCCTTTCGGTGGCCATACCAATGCCTGCACCTCCACCAAGTGAACCGCCCCCTGGCGCTGCTGCACCTGCAGGAGCTCTGGCCCTGGCTGCATGCCGGCTACAGCGCCACAGTGCTGCTGTTGAACGGCAGCAGCAGCAGCAGCAATGGCGGCAATGCCACCGACGCTTTGCACCTGGAGGGCTGGCGGGTGCTTGCCCGCCTGGCAGATGCTGCTCTGCGTGGCGGCTGGCAGCTGGGCCTCTCTTGGCAGCTGGTCAGCAGCGATGCTATGCGTGGCCCTCTGGGGCAGCGCCTGCACCCACCAGCACCTGCGGGCGGGAAGCGGCCGCAGGCGGCGCAGGTGCAGCGGCCCGGCAGCCGACTGGGAGGCAGGGAAGCCGCGCCCGAGGCCGCCGAGAGTGCGGGACAGCAGTGCTGCAGCATGCATGTTGCATCCGCAGATGAGCTTGCCCAGCTGCTTGCGGTGGTGCAGCAGCAGCAGGAGCAGCTTTCAGCAGCCGCCGGTAGCGGGCAGCACCCACCAGCGCTGGTGCTGCGGCTGGAGCTTCAGGGCCCCAGTGGCCAGCCAGCACCCATGCTGCATGTGCTGCAAGTGGCCGCTGACAGCAGCACTGGCAGCGCAGGCACGGGAAGCCCGCCACGCGGCGCCCCCAACAGCAGACAGCAGCAGCAGCAGCAGCAGGCTAGAGACAGCTTCTGGGTGCCGCTGCTCAAGCTGGCAGAAGAGGTTGCAGATCTGCACCGCCGGCGGCGTGAAGGTGAGGGAACACATGAAGAGTTCATGCCTGCTGCCTTTGCTTGGAGCATGCATGCTGGCGTGTGTGGCACCTGCTGTTTGTAGCTAGTAGATGTGGTGGTATCCAACTTCTGTGTGCTGTGCACATGCTGCTTACCGCAGGCGACCACCTGCTTGCTTCCGCCAAGCTGTCACCGCTCAACGAACTGGCATCGCCGCTGGTTGCTGGCAGCACCCGACTCTATGTCGCAGCAGCGCTGCCAGGCGGCGGCAGCAGCAGCAGCAGCGGCACCTGTGCTGAGGGGAGGCAGCTGGTCTCCCTGCTGTCGGCACTGCAGCATGTGCAGTGTGTGTGCACCAAGCTGGCGAGCCCTGCAGCGGGACCCAACGCTTTGCTTGGCTGGCTGCCCTGCCACCAGTTCCTTCAGCAGCTGGAGCAGCAGCAGGCGGCAGAGCGGCAGCGGCGGGCCGAGGCGGCTGCGCTGGCGGCGGCTGAGGCAGACCGCAGGCAGAGGCTGCGAGCGGCTGCAAAAGAGCGTCAGCAGCAGCAGCAGCAGCACGAGCAGCAAGGGGTAGTAGCGTCACAAGCTCAGCAAGCTGCTGGAGCAGTGTTGGAGCAGCAGCAGCAGCAGCAGCAGTCACAGGTGGAGCAGGCAGCAGCCACATGCCAGGCTGCGGCTTGTGTCAGCCCGGGTGTTGAGCCGCCAGCGCGGGATGCGCAGCAGCAGCCTGGTGGGGAGGAGGAGCAAGAGCAGCATCAGATAGTAGGAAACACAGATGCACGAGCACCTTTGCAGATGCAGCACGCAGCGGCAGCCAGCGCAGCATCGGCAGGTTTACAAAGCGCTGCTGCCCAGCTGATTGCCAGTGGCAGCCAGCCTGGCGAGCACAACAGCCTGCAGCAGCTGCGGCAGGAGTTTCAGAGCCTCTACGCTGCCGTAGCCGCTCCGCAGCTGCAGATGCAAGCGGGGGCGGCCATGGCAGCCGCTGGCGCATTGGCAGCAGCTGGAGCAGCACTGGACAAGGCCACTGCCAGTGGTGCTTCAAGGCAGCTGCAGCCGCAGGCAGGCAGCAGCCCCCATGGCTCACCTCAGCTGCTTATGCAGCAGCAGCAGCAGCCGTGGCAGCGGCACCAGACTATTGCTGCCGGTGTGGCTGCTGCCGACGACATCTCAACCCATGTGGCAGCGCTGCGCATGCAAGCTGCCGCCGAGGCGCGGCGTGCCTTGCTAGCGCAGCATGAGATCTTTGGCGGCTCGCCAGCTGCCAGTGCTGGCACGCTGGCAGCTGGCACACTGGCAGCTGCAGCAGGATCAGACGCGCTGGGAGATGCTGCTGAGGCTGCCTTCAGCTGGAGTGGTCATAGCGGGCATAGCGGGGACCGCAGCGGCAGCAGGCCTGGCAGCAGCGGCGGCGGCGGGCTGGGGCAGCAGCTTGCTGCAGAGCTGCTGCAGCTGCAGCGGGAGGCTGCATCGTTGCATTGGGCAGACAGCACACCTGGCAAGAGCCTTGCTGACCTGGCTGGGGAGGCACCCTCCTTAGGGGCGCTGTTCCACGCTCCGGTGAGCCGCTTGGGGGCTAGCACAGGGCGGCAGGCCACCGGCTGGGGCAGCTTTGCCGAAGAGGATGCCCAGCACCAGCAGGAGCAGCAGCAGCAGCAAGCCAGGCAGCAGCAGCAGCAGCAAGCCAGGCAGCAGCATCAACAGGAGCAGCACCGCCACCACCGCCATCAGCAGGAGTCAGAGCAGCCGCAGCAGCAGCAGCAGCAGCAGCAGCAGCGCCAGCCATGGGCAGCGGACTCAGCTGAATCAGGCTGGCAAGCTTCGTCGGGACCTGCAGCATCACCATCGCCACAGCTCTGGCCGTCTGCTGGCGTGTCGCAGGGGGCGGAAGGGGCAGAGGTGTCGGATGTCTTTCAGTCTGAGCACATGCCCCTGTTCACACCTCCCGGCGCAGCTGCAGCGGCAGACGGAAGCGGCGGGAGTGGGCCGCGGCCAGCCAGCGCTGGCACCCGCCGAGATTGGTGGGAGGCCAGCAGCGGCAGCACAGGAGAACTGGAAGGAACTTCTGAGCAGCGGGAGCCACAGCCACTGCCAGACAGCAGCAGCTCATATGCAGCAGGCTTGCGGCGGGGGTCTGGGGACGGCTCGAGTACGGCTGCAGCCCGGGCGGCAGTAGGGTGGGGTGCATTGGAACGCGGAGCCACAACCAGCAGCAGCACAGGCATGCCAGCATCCATCCCCAGCCAGCAGCGGGAAAGCAGCCACAGCCAGCTATTTGCGGATGCTTCGGTGGCTGGTGCCGCCGCTGCCTCTGAGCAGGAGGCTGCAGGGGCAGCTTGCCTGCTGGAGGAGCTGCAGCGCGAGCAGCGGGTGAATGCCATGCTGCTGCAGCAGCTGCATGAGGTGCAGCAGGCGCTGGAGGAGGCTGTGGCGGCAGCGGCGGCTGTGCAGCAGCCGCTGGCACCAGGGGTGGACGACCCTGCCGACTTCAATGGACTGCTGGCAGGTGCGCTGGTGCTGGAGGGGGGTTCTTGAGAACATGGGATGTGAAGGTGCATTGAGGTGGGGCAGTCCTTGACTGCAAGTGAGGGGGACCGTTCCATTTACATACCCTATTGGCAGCTGCGGCGGGTGGGCACTGGTTTGAGGTGTCTCTCAGAGAGCATGTCTGCCGATGTAGAACAATGCTTGCTTCTTTCGAATGCCGGCAGCTCTGGGTGCTTGGCCCCTTCCTCTCAATCTCACGTGTCATGCGACAAAATGGTGCCCTGCTGCGCAGCTCTGCAACGCGAGCGGCAACGGCACATGGGCCTGCAGCGCCAGCTAGTGCTGCAGCAGCAGCAGGCCGAGGAGCAGGCCCTGTCGCTGGAGGTGCAGCTGCACACCCAGCACCGCCAGCTGCTCATCTCCCAGGCCAGGTGAAGCTGCGTCCTGCTGCTCCTAGCATGCCGCCGCGCTTGTGCGCATTCCTTGCCAGCAGGTGTAGCATGGGCCTCTGCAGCGGGACTGCTTCCCTTGCGTCTTACCCTGCCACCCGCTCTGCGCTCTCAACGACCCTCCCCCCCCCGCCATCCCTCCTCCACCCCAACTCTCTGCTGCCCTTCCAGGTGCCGCGCCTGGGAGCAGCAGTCGCCGATGGCTGCGCTCTTCCAGCGCTATGAAACCGACCTGCAGCGGGCGCAGGCTGCTGCCAGCCGCATGGAAGATGAGAACCGCCAGCTGGCGGCCCTGCTGGCAGAGGCTGACCTGGACCGGCTTCAAGGTGTGGGGGGCAGCTAGTGGTGGTGATGTGGTACTGCTGCTCTCGCATGCTGCTATTGCGGGCAGGGAATCTGAGGCAATAATGTTTGGTGGTTGGGAGGGGTGCTCCTGGTTGCTGCTGCTGGGGGCTGGAGCTGCATTAGAGCGCTTGGGGAAGATGTGTGCCGGCGGCTGATTCCGCTGCTGCAGCTAGAGCATCCTGCTGATGTGCCACATGCCACTGAGTGTGTGCTGCTGCTGCCTGCTCCCCTGCGTTCCAGCAGGCATGGCGGCGCTACAGTCGGGCGATGAGTCTGCAGCGGCGGTGTGCCGGCAGCACCAGCGCAAGCTTCAGCAGGCGCAGGCGCAGATACGCAAGCTTCAGGAGCAGCAGGCAGCGCTGCAGAAGGAGGTGCAGGCAGCGCAGCGTCGGGACCGGCTGGCAGAGCTCTGCCGGCGGCAGGTGCGACTCACCCTCGCAGGCGGGACAGCCAAATGTTGAGGCGGGATTGGGGCACTGTGGGTGTCTGCCTTGCCTGCCTCACTGCCCCTTCCTGTGCAACTACCTTGCCCCCCCTTCTGACCCCCACTTGAAAACACCGCTGCAGGCCGAGTCTGGGCAGCGGGCGGCAGCAGAGGTGCGGCAGCAGCTGGCGGCACGTGAGCGCCAGCTGGAAGCCCAAAGCCTGGCTGCTGCTGAGTCTGCAGCCGAGGCAGCCCGGCTGCGTGATCACCTGCGCCAAAGCGAGCTGGAGCTGGGCAGGGCTTTGACTGACAAGGCAGACCTGAGCGATGCAGGTGCGGTGTGTTGCGGGTGGGGGTGTGCATGACATTGCGTGGCTGTGCGGCGGGTGGGTGGGCGTCTAGCACGCACGGTCCTGCTGCCCCTGCCATGTCAACGCGCACGCATAATGAACAAGCCAGTTTGACGCGCCACACTGCTCCCCCTCCACCCAACGCCTGCAGTGGCGAGCCTGCGCCAGCAGGTCAGCTTGCTGCGGGGGCAGGGCAGCCGGGACCGCGTCCTGAAGCACATGCAGCTGGGCCCAGCGCCCGCATGACCAGCCAACACTCAACCATCAACCTCCCACTTGTAAATAAGTGTACACACATCCTTGCTGTGTACAACCACGACAGCTGTGCACATGACAATCACTCAGCTGTGAACGTCCCCTTTGTAAACAGAAGCGCACCCTGAGTGCCATAGTGGTAACTGCAACATAAAGTGCAAATTACAGAGACACTGCTCGGTACATGCTTGATAGGCAGACACTGGGGGTAGCTCACTGCTGTTGAGCGCCACCCAACTGGCCCGGCTGCTCCTGGCCCACCTGCACAATGGGCTGCTGCTGCTGCTGCTGCTGCGCTGCGCCTCCTGCCACTTGCTCTGCCTGCTGCTGCGCCGCTGCCTGCCCAGCCTCCTGCGCCGCAGCTGCTGCCGCCACCTGCTGCACTTGCTGCTGCACCGCAGCCGCCTGCTGCGCTTGCTCCTCCTGCGCCACCGCCGCCGGCTGCGGGTCCGCCGCCGCAGCTGCCGCCGGCTGCTCCTGTGCTGCAGCTCCTTGGGCGGCACCGTCAGTACCTGTCCCTGCAGCAGCAGCCTGCTGCCCGGCTGCCCCTGCCACCGCGCTGGCGCCCTGCGCTGCCGCCACTGCCGCCGCCGGCAGGGGCTCGCATGGGCACAGGCGGCGCACGCTGCCCGCGGCGGCGCTGCAGTTGAAGCTGGGCGCTGGCTGGCTGGGGAAGGGGGGCAGCGTGGCGCAGTAGGCGGGGCGCTGGTGCTTGGGGGCGCTGCCTTCCACATACCCTGGGAACTCTCGCTGGTCGGCGGCAGCGGCGCTGCAGCCTGCGGAGCAGCGGGGACAGTGCGTGCAGCGGTGGCATGAGGGGATTGTGCTCCACAGCTCAGGCCAACCGTCGCGCAGCACGCAGCTCATGCATGCAATGCCATTGCTTCACGCTGCCAAGCTGCCCCTCCCCTGCAGCGTGTGTCACCGATAGCCCGAGGTCGTAGCACCCGCCCTACTACTTCTTGTCCGTGCACACCCCAACGTGGCCCTTCTCTGCTCGCACACTCCAACCTGGCCCGTCTGCGCCCGCACCCTCCAGCCCACCTGCTTCACACATGAACTTGGCCCGCAGGCTGTTGCAGTCGTTCAGGCTGGCAAAGTGGTCTGGCTTGCAGGCCATGTTTTTGGCGCCGCATGCCGCGTCGCAGGCCTGCCCTGCTGCCCCAGCAATCACGGTGATGCTCTTGGGCAGGGGGGGAGCGGGGGGCACTGGCACGTGCGGTCGCCCCAGCTGCAGCAAGGAAGGATGGGGCAGCTGGTTGGGAGAAGCGGATGCAAGCAGAAGCTGTGAGCAGCTGCTCCACAGCTGCATCTCAAGCTGTGCCTGCTGCCACAAGAAGCGGCAGTATCCACACCAGGTGCCAAGCAGCCAACAGACCAGATAGCACCCACAAACGCACAACGGAGGCAAACTTGCACGAGCAGGCCAAAGATGTACACTTTTGACAAGCAATACATGCGGTCCACAATTAAGCGCACTTCACCAATCACAAGGGGCTGCCTTGCATAATGAAGCACCCACCTTTGAGAAGCAGTGCTTGCGGTCCAGAATGAAGGCGTTCTCGTGCTGCGTGCTACGCGCTGTGGTGCGGCACACCGCCTGGCAATACTCAAACGGGCTGGCCCAGTTCCCCGTCTCCGGCCTGGAGTGCAAGAGGGGAGCACAAGGGCGGTGGGGCAAGCAGCGACGCAGGGTGCCAGCTAGTGTGCGCAGCAACGGGGGGCCAGACCCATTCAACGGGCAACCAGCCTGCTGGTCTCGTTACCCACTGTCCGCCGCCTCCGCTGCCAACCGTCTGCCCAGAGCTGCACAGCTGGTCCAGCCCCTCCTGCCTTGACCCGTCTGCTCCTGAGGCTCTCACTTGTTGCGCCCGCGGTAGATGCTGCGCATGTGCTGCTCCGGCTGGTTCTCTGGCTTGAGGCAGCACGACACGCAGTGCTCGTACTGCGAGCAGCACTTGTCCTCAGCCTTGCAGCTGCAGCAGGCAGAGGAAGAGTGGTGTGGGATGCCGCAGCAATGGGGTCTGCAGAATAACTGCAACGGTCCGTCAAGAGCACAGAATGAGCGCACCCAGCAGCTCGCTGCGCTAACTCACGTGTCGCACGAGTGCAACTGGCCGGTGGTGCAGCATCCAGTTGTGTAGTCCAAGGTGTCCCGCGGACAAACCAAGCCCCTGTCGTCGGTTACAAACCATCTGCAGGCGGCAGGCGCAGGCGAGCGAAGGGTGGGTGAGCGGCGCCGGCCCGGCGGCGGCGGCAGCGGTAGTGCCTGCGCAGAAGCGGGGCCTGTCGCGACCTCGAAGCGCACCTGCCCGAGGCGGTGTTGTTGCAGCTGGGGGGCACTTGCAGGAGCGGCCTGCAGCGAGGTGGCGGGAAGCGAGAGTCAGCTTTGAGCGCGTGAGCTGCAGCACCGGAGCGATGGAGCCGAGGCGTCCTGCATACCTGGTGGGCCGATCACCGGTGGCCAAGGAGCCGGCCAGGAGCGCAAGAAGGGCCACCGACAGACGCGCCATCCCGGTTTGTGGGGGCTGTTGCAGCTGTCTAATCAAGCGTTGTGTAGATGAGGCGCTCGGCCAAAAGCCGCGCGAATGGCCAGTGCCTACAAGGCGGGGCGGCGGCGGCGCCAGGCGGGACGCGCAGCTGCGGTGCAAAACGGGATGTCCATCCAAGTGTCACCCTCTGCCAGACCACTTGATCTTTAAATTAGGTACTGGCGTCACCATACTACGCTGGTGCCTGCAGCCCTGCGGGGCGGCAATTGAGACAGAGTTCAGGGCTTGGGCGGGGTTGGTTGCCGCGCACGGCAGCAACCATGCGCTACTTTGGCGAGCGGGATTTGCCTCCGTAGGCGACTCAGGGATCAGCATAATGATGCGTATTGATGCTTGAGATGGCAGGTAGTTGCGCGACCCAGCAGCACAATGGCATCACATGCGCCACCCCGCCTTGTTTGCAAAGCTTCGCTGGCTGAAGAAGGCCGACAGGCAGCCCGGCACACCTCAGTGCACACCTCACACCTCCACAGCGAGCAGACAAATGGAGACATGCATCCAACCTCCCCCCCCCATTCTTTTCTATCAATCAGCGCAAAGATGGCCGCCATCACGGGCACCAAGGCCGCCTGGGCACATCGTGCAAAGCGCGGAGCAGAGCCCTCTGTTTGCTGGCTGTTCACATTGCCAACACAGCTTCCCGGCCTTGCTTGCCAATGTTCTATCGATCTGCAAAACGTTCCCACAAGTGTTTCTCAAGATGCAGTGCCATTCATGATGAGGTCAGGAGCAGTACAGGTCGTTGGAAACAAGCGCGGTGGCACGCTGCATGGCTGCACACGAGCCATGCCACATGAGCCATCACAGAGACTAGAGCGCCTCATCCGGCATCCCACTCCTGCTGCAGCCGCATGGCGCCGTGCGTCGATCCTCCTTTGCCCGCAGCACCCTAAGTTGCACTTCAGCGGTGCAAGTTGGGTCACTCCTGCTTGGCCCGCAGCACGCCGTTGAGCTGCGAAAAGTCCAGCTTCAGGCCAGCTCCCTCACGCCGCAGCGTGGCATCAAACTCCACCTGCGGTACCATGGAAAGAGAGAGAAGAGTCCGGTTGGTTCACGGCTTATACTTGGAAGGCCCCCTTTGAACTTAGAAGGCCCCTTTTAACTTGGAGGACCCCTGGCACCAAAATTGCGCATGACACACACAGCACAGCACAGCACAGCATGCAGCACCAGCTCACCCGCTCTTGCAGACAGTAGTTTCCAGAGGAGAACTTGACTGCAAGGCCGCCCACCTTCAGGGGCGGGGCAGGGGGGAGGGAAATGGCAGGTGTCCCGAGAACGGCGGGAGCGGCGGGCGCCCCTGGGTTTCAAGCCCACTCAATGCGTTCGTACACAAGTGCCCTCCTCGCCTTGCTGCCCCGCCCGCCTGCCTGCCTGCCGTGCGGCTACAACCCCGTTCGCAAGTCGAGCTTCTAAAAATTTACAAATTCTAACACTGCACCCCCAAAGGTGGTCGCTGAAGTCAACTGCAGCTTCCCAACCAACAGCACCATACAGGGGGACTCACTCACCTCTTTGCGCTCCAACGAAATGCTCTTGCCAGACGCCAGCAGCGCCGCTGCCAGCCCCAGTGCCAGCGGCAGGTTGCCGATGGACAGCTGCACAAACGGCTTGCCTGCAAGGATACACACATGCACGGGTGTCGGGTGCAAAAGAAAGCGCACGAGGCCGCGCATGCCTGGGCAGGGTGTAAAGCGCCGGAGCAAGCGAGGGGGACCTCACACACACAGCTGCCTGGTCACTGAGGCCTGGTAACTGCACAACGCTGTGGCCCCTCCAGATCTACTTCCAAGCAGCACGCGCTGTCTTGTGCCCCCATTCGAGCTCCCCCCTGTGCCAGGTTCACTTGCCTGCATACGTGGCGCCCAGCTTGGCGCCCAGCGGCACCTCCCACCACGTCCCCTCACGCCCGATCGTCAGCTGCTTGTTGATGGCCGCCCACCTGCAATTCAGGGCAGCAATGTATGTACACTTCTTTCTTTCGATTGTGAAGACCACAGGACTATGCTGTGTCGCACTCGCCGCAAAGGGTTGCCCAAGTGCGGCGCCGCTGGGTGCACCAGGGCCCGCCCACACCTTGATATATGTCCAGCCCGGGAGCTTACATCGGGTTGAGCTCCAGGCTTCCCTTGGAGGAGTCCTCTGCATCCAACTGCAGCAGGATGAGGGTGGCATTTGCATGCAGTGCCGCTGGTGTAGTAGCTTATCCACGGCCTGATGGAGTATGACAGGCTGCCCTTGGAATGAACATCCAGGGAGGGCGAGCAGGGAAGACTTGCAGACTTGGGGCAGGCGGGTCGGCATGCATGCATGCGTGTTGCAGGCGGCGGGCTGGGAGGCAGGCGGATTGGCTTGGCACGTGCTGGACGCACTCGGATGCGGTCAGTGACACCCACGCGGCTGCACCGCCTGCTGCCTGGCCAGCTGCCAGGAGACCAGATCGTGCCCAGCGGTGGCACTTGGAGGGTGCATGCATGCATGCATGCATGGACCGTGTACATCACTGCTTTTCGCGCCCTGGTTCTGAGCACCAATGTCTGTCTGTGCAGCATGCAAGGAGCGCAGCCTTAATTGGAGAGTGTTGGAAGGCGCACCTGGTACCAGAGGGCCGCCCAGGGAGCCGCGGTTTTCAGCATGTGCGGCAGGCCCTGGTTGTCCACGACTGGGAAGTCAAGGCCCACCTCCTGCAGGGAAAGAAAGGAATAAAGGC
Organism: Micractinium sp. NFX-FRZ; assembly: GCA_029339195.1. Classification (NCBI taxonomy): domain Eukaryota; kingdom Viridiplantae; phylum Chlorophyta; class Trebouxiophyceae; order Chlorellales; family Chlorellaceae; genus Micractinium; species Micractinium sp. NFX-FRZ. The sequence goes on along the minus strand of JAPTJF010000381.1, from coordinate 31,390 downwards.
AGGGAGGCAGGGAGGCAAGCACACACAGAGGTCGTTTTGGCACGGCAGGCAGGCGGAGCCGTGTGTGCCGCTGGGGTGGGTTCCGCTCGGGTGGGGTGCTTGTTGGCGGGTGCGTGAGCAGCTGGCCAGCGGGCCCTCTTACCATGCGTGTCCGAGAGTCGAGCTTGTAGTTGTGCCGCAGCTTGAGCGCGTGCATGCACCCCTGCAAAGGATGCAAAGGATGCTGACTGGCAGCAGGCAGAAGCCGACCGGGTGCAGGGGAACAAAGAGCCAGCAGGCGGCGGAGGTGGCGGGCAGCGCCAGCCAAGCGGGCTATCGTGTGTTCCGATGGCGGCGTCGACTGGCCCTGCGACATCACCGCTCACCTTTGTGCTGACCCACCCAAAAAGTCCGCCCAGAGAGCGCCGCTTGCTGCGCGGCGCCGGCTGGGCGACGGCCGCCAAGTGCGCAGGAGGTGGCGCTGCCATCTTGTGCGCTTGAAATCAGGGCACGCTTGTTTGATCCGCCATCGCCGCGCCGAGGGTTCTCATCACTGGCCCGCCACGTCAGCGTGTCGGCTAGCGGCAACCTGGAGGAAACTTTGCACTTCATTCCTCCCCAAGCACACTTTTTCTGCTTGATCTGCTTCAGCCGTAGGGCACATTTACATCATCAGATAATACAGTACCAGAGATAAAAGATACAAAAAGAGGAAAGAGTCGCGACAGGGAGGCCATCCGCCTGGGCCACTCTGCGGCCCTCCTGGTGCACAACCGGGCCGCCACCTGGGGCTGCTCACTCAGTGGCACCTCACTCGCCGGCGGCAGTGGCCCCCCTGTGCTGAGGGCTCTTAGGCGAGGCTCAGGCCGCTCATCTGCCGCTCTGCTGCCCCGCCCCCGAGGGGCATGGGGGGAGCCTGAGGCCGGCTCATTTGGCGCCGCCGCTGCCACCCCACCAGCCGCTCAAGTAGCTCACCATGTCGTCCCCATCTGCAAAAACAGCAAGGGGGGCGATACACACATGAGTTAGTGGGTGCTGGGCAGACAGGCACGCCTCTCACGGTGTCCTCGTCACTTCACAGACAACTCATCCGGGCCGACAGAGGGTACCATGCATGCAGTACTGGGGGCTTGGATACACGGACAACAGCTGACGTGGGGTTGGTTCCAGTGCCGCGCAATGACCCAAACTGCAAACAAGCAGCGCGCTGGTATTCCAACAGCTGCTCTCCCCCGGCTGCCTCTGCCACCGCTCCACATGCATACGTCAGTGGCGTTGCCATGCACGCAGGCACGCATCCCCAGGGCAGCACCCAAGACGCACTTGCTGAGGCGGCGGGGGTCAGCGCGCCGCCGCGGTTGTGCAGCGCGTCCCGGCAGCGTGCCAGCTCAGCAGGGCTGAATTGCAGCACCTGTGGGGGGCAAGCAAAGGGGGAGGTAGGTTGTGAGAAGGTACGCATCGAAGCAAGCACGCAACGAGCGGGTGTAAGGCGGCAGGGCCACGCATCAGGGGGCACCGACGAATGGCTGTGCCGGGCAACTGCGCCCAGGCGAAACAGCACACCGCTTCCAAGCGGTTCAAGGACCCTCGCCACCCTCCCCACCAGAACTGCAGACACAGGAGAACAGCAAGCAAGCCCCCCACCCCAGGGTTCGCACCTGCCCCACCACCGGCAGCAGCGACTCCGCCTCCCCCGTCTCAAACAGCCGCAGCAGCACGTTCTTAAAGTACTCCATGTCCACTGCAGGGGGGGCGGAAGGCGGCAATGAGGTTGAACTCAAAATGTGTCATCGTATGCTCATGTAGAATGTGCTGCAGCAAAGGTGTGAGGTGATCCGCCGAACTGGGCTTACTCGTCGGAACGGTCGTGATGGGGCGTGGATCAGGCATAGGCTGCCGCCCCTGACTGCTGAGAGCAGCCCACCTGGCCCGGCCATGCACTGCGACAGCTCCGGCCCGGCGTGATGCTATGGCTTGCAGCACGCCCCATGCTGCACATGCAGGCCACACGGCCACCCACCCGCCTGTCTTGCCGGGCGGCTGCTGCCTCTCCACCTCCCGCTCCCATGCTGTCTCTGTTGAGTGCCTGCTCCCATGCCTGCCTAACCGTTTGTAACTACCTCTCCAACTCTTCCCCGCCCAAACCCAGCACAGCCCATCCTTTCGTTGAGTAACGCCCGTTCTCTCCGTTCAAAAACAACCCACCAACCTGTCTTGCCAGGCAGCCGCTGTCGCTCCATCTCCCGCTCAAGCTCCCGCACTGCCTCCTTCAGCGCCTGCTCCTGCGCCTGCCTCAGAGCGCACTCCTGCTCCAAATCCGCCACCTCAGCCTCTAGCAAAGACGCCCGCTGCCGCGCGTCTGCCAGCTCACGCTCCTTCTCTGCCAGGGCCGACAGCTGGACGCTTGCCACGTCAGCAGCTGCCGACAGGGAGGCTGCAGGGGACAGCAGGCCGTCCATGCCCGCCTCTGACAGGGTGCGCTGCCGCCCCTGCTGCTGCACGCTGGAGAGGGACGTGCCTGATGGGAAGCTATCCAGCACCAGGCCGCCGCCCTCGGCGCCTGCCTCACCGCCACCTAGCCCGCCCGCCAGAGACAGCGACCGCGACTGCTGCAAGCTGCCTGAGCTGGCGGCTGTCCGCGCCGTTTGCTGCCTCAGGACCTCATTCACCGACCGCAGGTCAGCCAACTCATCCCTCAGGCTGGCAGCTGTGGCCCGCAGCTGCGCCAGCTCCCCTGCTGCGCTGCCAGTGGCTGCCTCCGTGCTGGCCCGCAGCGCAGCGTGCTCGCCCTGCAGCCGCGCCAGCCGCTGCTGCAGCTCCTCTGCCTCGCCCGCACGCGCGGTGGCTGCCGCCAGCTGCTGCTGCACCTGCTGGGCACGCAGCTCGAGTGACTCGTAGCGCAGCGACAGCTGCTCGTACGCGCTGCAATGGTAGCAAAAAACGGACACCAACCAGGCAGGTGAGACGTATGTGAGCAAAGGATGAGGGGCGGCCCCAGCTTTGCTGATTGCAGCCAGGCACAGTGGCTTTGCCCGCCGCAGCAACAGCACCAGCCAGCGTCAAGGACCACAGCCCCCCGCCCCAAGCGCCCCAGCAGCGCACCGCTTGGCCGCGTCTGCGCTCTGCGTCGCCGCGTCTGCCGCCTGCCGCAGCTCCGACAGCTGGGGTTCATACTTGGCCGTGAGGGCTGCTGACTGGGCCGCCATGCTGGCATGCGCCTCAGCAAGCTGCGCCGCCGTCGCCCTCTGCTGCTGCTCCGCCGCGGCGGCACGGGCCTCGGCCTCCGCAGCTGCCCCCTGCACCTCCTCCCTGCAGGGGAGAGAGCAAGTCAGAGCATGGCACGGAGCGAGGCGACTGATGAGCAAGCACTGCAGATGCGGTTTGTGGTTCCTGGGGCCGCCACGGCCGCAACCATCTGTGCACACAGCCAGGGTGGCGCACGCCACCCACAGTCTGCCCCCCAGCTGCCCACCTGACAATGTCGCGTGCCGCACGGAGCTCCGTTTCCTTGGACTTGAGCAGGGCGTGGGCGCGCGCCTTGTAGTCCCGCAGCTCCGTCTCCAGCCGGCGGCAGTCCTCCTGCAGGGGTAGGGCGGTTTGGGGTAGATAGGGACCACGAGCTAGTGAGCAGAAATGGAGCCGGGTGCAGCAGCGGCTTGATCCAGCCAAGGGCAGTCCTCCTGCAAAGGTGGGGCAGTAAGGGCAGGGGGCAGCAGCTGTTGAGAAGAGCAGAAGAGCCCGGAGCAGCAGCTCCGTCTCCAGCCGGCGGCAGTCCTCCTGCAGGTTTCAGTTGCTCTGCGAGACTGGCACAGCATGGAGCGCTGTGTTGCTGTCAGCAGTCGCTACAGGAGACTGGCAATGCAGGTGAGTCAGCAGGGTGGTTCTGCGGCTGGTTTCCCTGCAAAGCAAAAGCGAGTCTGCTGGAACCCCCACCTTGGCAGCCTGCACCCGCTGCTCCGCCGCAGCTGCCTCCTGCCGAAGCGTGTCCAGCTCAGCAGCTGCCTTGCCGCGGCTCTCGGCACCCGCCAGCTCAGCAACCTGCTTCTCCTTCTGAAGCCTGCGGAAGGGCAGCCAGGGACATCATTGGTGCTGCACGTAGGCAGTGCAGCATGTTGCAGCTGCCGACACGAGCCAGGCTAGTGGCTGCGGGTCAAGCCTATCGTAAAACCCTCACCTTGCCAAGAGGCACCTATGCACATGTCGTGGTTTCAAAGCAGCCTACCTGCCACCACAGCCCGCAACGTATCACAGCTCAACACAGTACACTGCACAGTTTCACCACAGCAACGCTCGCGGCACCGTTCCCCCTCCAGTTTATATGCAAGGGCTCTGTCAGCGCCTGTTGCCCCAAGACATTGAACACCCGGTGCAAATCTAGCAGCGCACCCGTCGATCTTGCGCCTCATTTCGGCGATCGCCTTCTTCACGCGCGCCCGCTCCGACTCCTGCTGCTGCTTGATCTGCTGCACCTCCGCCCGAGCCGCCTCCAGATCCCGGCCAGCCTGGCTGGCCTGCGTTGGTGGGTGGGGGCACAAGCGTGGAGGGAGTCGAAAGAGGACAAGTGAGAGGGCATCATTCGAGCAAACCAACCACCAGGAGGCTGAGCGGCAGCCTGCCCTCCACCCTCCTGCAGCCTGCTCAGCCCGCCGCCTATCACCCCGCAAACTCTACACCGGGCACACTGCCTGCATCCACTCACGCAATCAGCTAGACCACGACCATTTGGGCCCAGGCAACTCAACCCCACAGCTCTGCTGAAGCATCCAGCAGCTTCACTTTTGCCAGGCCACTTCGCCTACCGCTGCACACCCCTCGTTCCCATTATGGCGCCATGTGTGGACCCCAACCCTGCCCACAAACCTGGTCTGCCGAGGCATCCATCTTGCCCGCCAGCTCTTGATCCCGCTCCGCCACCGCCCGCTCCGCTGCCTCAATCTTCTCCTGCGCCGCCTCCAGCTCTTTCTCCTTGGCCTCCACCTGGCCTTGCAGAGCCTCCTTCTCCTGCAGGCAGGCAGCCGTGCAGGCAGGAAGTGTGCCAGCCAGAGTCAGGCAGGCAGGCACAGAGCGCCATAGGCATGCAAGTTGAGACTGAGAGGGCCTGCTCGTAAGCACCGGGGCTGGCACGCGCACAGCAGCGTGCCGTGGAGGGCGCCAGCTGACACCAAGCTACCCTTTGCAGCATGCAGGGCGGCGCACCCTGCCCCACCTGCTGGTGGTGCATGCGCAGGTCTGCCAGCGCAGACTCGTGCTTGGTGTGCAGCTGCCGCATGTCGCTCTCCAGCTGGTGCAGCTGAGAGGCCTGCACAGCGGGAAGGGCGTGGCAAAAGAACTGGGTGCTCAACAAGAACCGCTGCAGCTCTCCCAACGCGCCCGTTCAAGCTGCACAAAAGCAGGCTGCGCGCCTGCAGGCTGGGATGTGGCAGGCTGATACATTGCTCGCTAAACGGCGCTGCTCCCTACACACCTGCTGCACCAGGCGCGCCTCCTTGTCATCCGCCAGAGACTTCCACTGCGCCAGCTGGCTGTGCACCGAGCTCTGCACAGGGGCAAGAGCATCAGCAGCAGGCCGGTATTAGGAGGCACAGTGGCAAGGGCCTGGGTGCTGCAGGATGCACTGCATCTTGCTGGGTTTTGCCCCATGCAGCGCCACCTCTGCATGTACCATTGGCTATGCTGCCGTCGCGTGTGCACACATTTCTCAACGCTTCCCCGACTGCACGCCCACAATCTGTCCTCTGCTGCTGCCCCTCTCCTCGGCCGCCACCTCACCTGTGTGGAGTCCATGAGGGCGCGAGTGTCTGCCAGCTGGCTGCGGGCCAGCGCCAGCTGCTGCTCCAGCTGGTCCCGAGATGACTCGGCCGCCACCAGCCGCTCCTCCAGCTGCTTCGTCCTGCAGCCCAACAGCACACAAACTAAGAGTGTAAGCAGAAGCAAGAGCAAGTGGGCTGCTAGCACGGCAGACGTTCCAAGGGGTTGCATGCTCAGGCAGGCAGGCAGGCGGGCAGGCAGGCTGGTGGGGGCAAGCCGCGTCGTGTGCTGGGGTCCGCGGCAGCCGGGGCTCCATCCTCGACCTCTTGCCGTGCAATCCAACGCAATGGGACTTGCATGCACAGCAAAAGAAGCCCACTCACTTGGCCGCAAACTCCTGCTGCTTCTTCTTGGCCAGCAACACAAACTTGCGCTTGGCGTCAGCCAGCTCCTTTGCCAGCCTCTCGCACTCGGCCCGCACCGCTGCCACATCATCGCCAGTGCCAGCTGGCGCTGCTGTGCCTGCTGCTGTCGGGGAGCGCGGCGCTGCGCTGTCGCTGAACTCTGCCGCCAGCTGCCTGGGGGTGCTGATTTCTGAGGCAAGCACTTCTGAGGCCTGGGTTGAGGGCGGTCCAGAGGCAGCTGCGGCGGCTGCGCCAGCAGCTGCCAGCTCAGCTTGAAGCTGCTCCACGCGCTCCGCCTGCTCTGCTGCCATCCGCTGCTGGATCTCTAGGTCTCGCTGCAGCCTGGCCACTTCCTGCTGCAGATCCTCTGCCCGCCGCGCCTGCTCCTTAGCTTCCTCAAACTCTACCAAGAACAAAGCCTGCCGCTGCACCATCTGCTGCATCCTCTCTAGCTCCCGCTGCAGCACCTCTGCCTGCCGTGCCTGCTCCTGCACATCTCTCAGCCGGAACTGCAGATCCTCGGCAAACCGTGCCCGGTCCTGTGCGTCACTCTGAGCTGCCTCCAGCTGCTCCTGAAGCGCTGCTGCCTTGGCGGCCTTGTCCTGCGCATCTGCCAGCTGCGCTTGAAGAGCCTCTGCCTGCTGCGCCTGCTGCTGTGCTGCCGCCAGCTGCTCCTGAAGCGCTGCCACCTCTGTGCCCCCCCCCTGCTGAGCGCTTTGCAGCTGCTCCTGCAGCACAGCCACCTCCACTGCTTGGCTCTGCGCTACGTGCAGTTGCTGCTGCAGCGCAGCAGCCTCTGCAGCCTGCTGCTGAGCTGCTGCCAGCTGCTCCTGAAGTGCCGCTGCCTCGGCTGCCTTCTCCTGTGCATCAACCAGCTGCTGCTGCAGCTCTGCAGCCTGCTGCCGCTCGGCTGCTAGCTGCTCACCCAGAGCAGAAGCCTCCGCCTGCGACCTCTCCATCTGCTCCTCCAGCTCAGCAGCCTGCTGTGCACGCTGCTGTGCCGCCTCTAGCTGCTGCTGCGCTGCCTTGAGCTCCAGCTGCACCGCACCCGCCTGCTCCTCTGCCTGCTGCAGGCGCTGCTCCAGCTCTGCTGCCACTCCCTCCTGAGACAGCGCCGCGGCCGTGGCTGCTTCCGAGCCGGCAGCGGTGGCGGCAATGCTAGCCTCGGCCTCCTGCAGACGCACCTGCAGCTCCCCAACCTGCGCCTCCAGGGCACCAGCTGCAGCGCGCGCCACCTCTCCCTGCTGCTGAGCCTCTGCCAGGCTGTCACGCGCCTCACAAAGCTCCGCACGCAGGCGCTCCCCCTCTGCCGCCGCCTCCTGCACAGCTTCAAGCGAAGCCTTGAGAGCCGCCACTTCCGCCTCATGTGCTGCTGCCGCTGCAGATGCTGTTGCAGCCGCGTCCTCCCCGTCTGCTGCGGGCGTGGCTGCCACTGCCGCCTCGGTAGCCTGCCGCTGCGCCTCTGCAAGCCCAGCCTCTAGCTCCTCCACCCGGGCCTGCAGGCCAGCCGCCCGCGCTTCTGCCGCTGCCGCTTGCTGGGTGGACTCGGCAGCAGACGCCTGGGCTGCCGCCAGAGCTTCCTCTGCCTCATCCACCAAAGCCTGCAGCTGCTGCAGCTTCTGCTGCTGCTCGCCGTCTGCGGGGCTGCCGTCTGCTGCACCGTCCTCCGCTGCCGCCGCCGCCGCTGCTGCTGCCTCCTTAGTGCCGTCGTGGCTGCTCCGCTTCAGTGCTGCCAGCTCAGCTTCAAGGACTGCCAGCTCCTGGTCACGCCCGGCCAGCGCCTCTTGCAGCTCAGACACGTGCGCCTGCAGCAGACAAACGAGGTGGGCTGAGCTCAGCAGGGCCACATGATGAGGGCAGGCCACGATAACAGGCGGACGCACGTGCACGCAGAAGCACAGCTTCTTTGCAAGCAGGCGCAGCGGCACGGTGCCATAGGGCACCTCGGGGTGGCAGAACAGCAGCACACAGCAGCGGCGACGACACTACCAGCATGCAGGCAAGCACGCAAGCATGGCAGGGTGCGCAGCGTTGCCGGGTACGTGCCTGCACGGTCTCCACCGCAGATGCCAGCAGCTCCTGATCCACCCTGCTGTCAGTGGCCTGCTGCCCCTTGGCTGCGATCTCGATCAGGCGCTGCCCCAGCTCCGTGGCAGTCTGCCGCTCAGACTCAATGAGCTTTGCATTCTGCATCTCAAGCTGCTGCACCTGCACATCAACAACAACAAGGGCAGCAGCACGGCAGTGAGGCGCAGCCCACAGCAGGAGCTCCTCAGACACGGGGTGGGTGCAGCGGCGGGACGGTGCAGTGCAGCAGTGCTGCCACACCAGCGGTATGATCAGGCCAGGATGCAGCTTAGCAGGCAACCCAAGGCTGCAAGGCAAGCACCGGAGGTGCAGCCATCCACCCACCTTGGACTCAAGCTCCTGCACACGCTGCTGAGCGGCTCGCAGCTCGGCACTGGCCTCATCGTCGCGGTTGCCTTTGCTGGCAGCTGCGGCTTGCTCGCGCGCCTCTGCCAGCGCCTGCTCTGCTGCCGCCTGCTGCTTCTCCAGGGCAGCTGCATGCGCTGCCTGCTGTTCCTCCAGTGCAGCTGCATGTGCCGCCTGCGCCTCTGCTGCCGCCTGCTCGGCGGCTGCCTGCGACTGCTCAGCAGCTGCCTGCGCCTTCTCAGCCATGGTAAGCTCCATCGTCATCTGCTTCTCTAGGCCCTCATGCTCCTCCTGCTGCTCAGTCAGCAGCTCCTCCAGCTGGCCGCACCTGCAAACAGCAGGCCCCAAGAAGTGAATGGGCAGCGTGGGTGAGAGGCACACCGGCGTCTTGTGCACTGCAAGCGCAGACCCCATGGCGGTCAATGCTGCCCGGGCAGCTGCAGCCTGGGTGCCAGTGTGATCAGCCAGCATAGCAGGCCAGCGGGTAATGCATGAAGCAGGGTAATGGTGTCTCACTGCACCACATCCGAACACGTCACAACGCACTGCAGCACCCTGCCAACCAAAGCATCACACCTGGCGGCGGCCTGCTCCAATGCAGTCGCCTTCCCAGAGCACTCCGCCTGCACCTCTGCCAGCTGGGCCGCCAGGCTGTCACGCTCCGCTGCCAGCTCAGCAACCTGCTCACGCAGCGACTCCGCCTCTGCTGCCGCCTTTTCTGCATCTGCGCTGCTGCTGGCACCAGCAGCCGCAGCTGCCTCTGCCGCCGCTGCTGCCTGCTCCAGGCTGTGCACCTGCGCCTCCAGCTCAGCGGCACGCGCCAGAGCTGCCTCGCTGGCGCTGGCCTCCTCTGCCGCCTGGGAAGCCAGCTGGGCCTGCACTGCTGCCAGCTCGTCCTCTAGTGCAGCTGTCCGTGCCTCAGCGGCCGCCCCCGCTGCAGTCTGCTGCTTGGCAGCCTCTTTCAGGCTAACCGCCTGCTGTCGCAAGCTGTCTGCCTCCTCGACCGCAGCGTGTGCCTCAGCGCCACGCTCCTCTACCTCCCGCTGCGCCGCCGCAAGCTGCTCTGACAGCGCTGCCACCTGCGCCGCCAGCTCAGCGACGGCCGCCTCCCCGGCGCCGCCAGCCGCAGCCGCCGCATCGCGCGCAGCCGCCGCCTCCTGCTGCTCCACCTCCAGCTGCTCCTGCAACTCTGCTACCAGCGCCTCCCGCCGCCCCAGCTGATCCTGCAAGTCTGCCACAAGGGCAGCCGACTCCTGCTGCGCTGCCTCTGCCGCCGCCGCTGCGTCGGCAGCCTGCCGGCTCAGCCCAGCAACCTGATCCTGCAGCAGCTCTGTCTCTGCTGCCAGCCGTGCATTGTAGGCCTCCTCTGCAGACAGCATCTTGCGCTGCAGAGCTACCACAGTGGCCTCCAGCTCGGCGGTGGCAGTGGTGCCGCCAGCACCCACGTCGCTAGCACCCACGTCTTTGGCGGCGGCGCATGCTGCCGACAGCTCCTCTATCTTCTTGTCACGGACCTGTGCGGTACAGTGCGTCAAAGAAGTGCAGGCTAGTGAGTGTGGTGGGCCTTGCAGTGCCAGGAAGGTAGGGCATGACGCAGGGGCGGGTACTCGTGACGGGTAGGTGCGGTGCTGCCAGCGGCGGCGGCAGTGCCAGTACGCCTGGGGTGGGGCAGTCAAGGCGCGCCGCGGCGCTGCCAATCACAATCAAGTCATGTTGGCACAACGTGTAGCAAGCGCCGGCCCGCGCTTGCACGGGAAAGGGGAGTTTGGCAAGAGATCGAGCAGCTACCGACCTTTAGCTTCTTCAGGAGCTCAACAGCAAGCTTCTGAAGCTCGGGTAGCGACAGCTTTGCCACCGAGGGCGGCACCCCCGCTGGGGAGGCCGCCATAGAGTGCCGGTTTTATAGCGGTAAGCCTGGCAGTTCCTGATGCCGTTCCTGCCTTTCTCAGTCAATCCAGATTGATCAGGGCATTTAGCCCGTGCCGAAGTCGCTCCCAACAAGTCTTCAGCGAGCCCCGCCTCATGCAGGTTTCTTCCGCCTGGCCTCTTTTTACCCGCAGGCTCGCTGCCGGCAATGCATGGACTACCGAGAGCCACAGAACCATCCCAGGTCGCTCGCCAATAAGCGGGTGCACCCGGCTGATATTGGCCCTGCGCCGTCCTTGTAGCCCGCCTCGTTCGTCCCTGTCTTCGCTCTTTTGCTGGACAGCGTCTGAGCAGCGCATAAAGGGAGCGAAAAGCGCAGTGTAAGGTGCGGTGCGCCCAAGGAGCAGAGGGGCCACCCTTGGGCGGCAGCGGCGGCGGACACACCAAGCAGGGCCCGTCTGAAGCCCCCTGTCAATCCTGAGATGATGTCTTGCAACCTGTATGCACACTCACTCATGTGTATGTGCTGCAGGCAGGCGCTGCCACCGCCATGCCAGCGGCGACAATGCTGCTGCAGGAGGCCGTCGCGCCTGCAGGCACTGCCAGGTTGGCACCTCGCTGCCTGGGTGAAAGGGTTGGGTGTGGGGCCAGGGTGTTGGGCCCCCACGCCTGGCACCCAGGGCACAGGCCGCCCATGTCGTTATGCAAAGCTTGGTCCGGTCCGGCCACCAAAGTTCGGTAGCCGAGTTGCACCATCCCAATTTCGGCCTGGGCCCAACAGCGGGACGTGTCGTGCACGCCCTGGACCCTGTTGATCTCAGGAGCAGCAGCCGTTGTCCCTCTGCACTACACATTTTGCTTCCCTGATTGCCTTCCCTCCTTGCGCAGGTCATCGGTCCTGACACTCATCAGCTCTGCGGTGGGCGCCGGCGTTCTCAGCTTCCCCTTTGCCCTGCGCTGCACCGGCTGGGCAGCAGGGCTCCTCGCTGTCCTTCTCATCGCCGCCCTCGAAGCTTTCACGCTGTACGTGCTCACAAAGTGTGCCGAGTTCACGCGGGCCAAGAGCTACTCAGAGCTGGTAAGGGGGCCTGGGTTGGTCGCATGAGGTGCCATGGAATGGAAAACCGTGCTCCCCCGCCTGCTTCTCCTCCGCCCCTCCCCTCCCCAATTCACGCCGCCATCTGAAGCCGAAGCCTGCATGGGCCAGTTGGCGATTCAGTGGCGCGGCCTGGGAGGAAGGTTGCTGCTACGGCTATCCCCGGAAAGAGTTGTGACACGTTGCCTGGCAGCATCCGCCTTTACTTCTGTTGCCCTTCACGTTGGCGGGCCTGCCCCTGCAGGTCAACCAGATGCTTGGCCGTGCTGGCAGCCTCGCCATGATGGCCGTGATCTTTTGCTACTGCTTTGGCAGGTGGGTGGGATAGGAGCCAGAGCGTTGGAGAGGGCTGCCGGTGGGCGGAGAGCAGAGGCATGCCACCGGCCACAGCGCGGCGGCATGAGCAGGGTCAAGGGCCGGGCCGGGGCTCCTGGGTAGGGAGCGTGTGGCACCCACCTGCTTGGCCGTCACGTGGCCCCCACTTCCACATGTTGAACGCACTCGGCCATACCCCTTGCCAGTCCTCCCCTCACCTGTGCCGCGCCTGACTCCCACTCTAACAGAGGAGCGGGCAGCTTCCCCACAGTGCTGGTTGAGGCAGTTGGTATCTATCAGTATCAGTTGGATACTGCCCGTGGCTCTCACGCAGTGCACTCTTTATGTCACCCTCCCCATTGCTGTAGCTGTATCGCCTACCTGATCATTGTCGGCGACAGCTTCCACCCGCTGCTGGAAGAGGCTTTCGGCACCGCCTGGTGGACTGGGCGCACTGCCGTCATCCTGGGAGTGGGGTGCGCCATCGTCCTGCCGCTCTGCTTCCGACAGAAGCTGGGCGCGCTCACAGGCGAGTCATCCTGCTGTTGTGCCTTGTTTCGTCGTTGTGGCAGCAGCGGAGTGGAGGGCAGGAGGGAGGCGTTGTCGGCCCTGGTCGCGGCAGGCAGCATGCATGCCGCCTGCCGCCCACCCATGCCTCCCGCCGCCCGTCGGCAGCAGGCCTCATGCCTGCTCCCCTCCCCATGACTCCCGCCCCGCTGCAACTGCCACCCCCGGCGCCCTGCCGCCCTTCCCGCTGCCCTCCCCTGCAGCTGTCAGCTCTCTGTGCATCTACGGCTTGATGGCAGTCACGGCGTGCGTCGTCATCCGCTCAGCCCAGATTGTGAGCTCCGAAGACTACAGCTCTGGCGACGTGCGCGCATTCAAGCCCTCCCTCGCCTTTCTCAGCGCCCTCCCCATCGTCGTCTTTGGCTTCCAGGTGAGTGGGCGTGCCTGGGTTCCACACCAGCAAAGCATGCTCAGCAGGACATGCGGCTGGTTGATTGCAGGGGAGGGCAGGGGCTGCAGGGATCTGGCGCCTGGGGAGCCCGGCGGGCACCCGGAGTGCTTGCTGGCCCGGCATCCTTCACATGCAGTGAGGAGTTATTGCAAGGACAACGAGGGGTAAAAGTGCTCTGCTTGTATGCCTCAAAGAAGGAGTATCGAGAGGACACGGTGCTGTGCGGGGGGAGGCGCTGCGCGTGGCCCGCACGCTTTGCCCACACTTCACGCCACACCTTCTTTTCTGTACGAACACCTTGGTATCCTTCTGCACACCCCTGCTGCAGTGCCACACCAATGTGATCACCGTGTGGCAGGAGCTCGAGCCTCGCCCCACCTTCTTCCGCCCCGCCTCGCGCACCGGCCTGGCCAGCACCGCCGCATCTGGCGAGGGGCCAGCGCAGCAGGAGCAGCAGGAGCAGCAGGAGGACGCGGTCGCCAGCAACATGCCGATGCCCTTGGGCAACGGCCACCGGCGGCCCAAGAGCGAGAAACTTGTGGGCATGGCACAGGTGGTGGCAGTGGCGCTCGGCACGACTGCTGTGTTCTACTCGCTAGTCGGTGAGCCTGACGTCCGGTGCCTGCTGCCTGCCGCTGCCTGCCGCACAGTGCCGCGGCTGTGCTGCGCCCACATGCCGCAAACACACTCACCCTGTCGGCCACAGCTGCAGTTGTGAGCTTGTGTGCTTGTCTGCACCTTGCAGGGCTGGCGGGGTACCTTGCCTTCCCAGCCAGCGTCAAGAGCAACGTCATGCTGAACTTCAGCCCCACCGATCCGCTGATTCAGGTGGGCAGCGACGTTGCGATTTTGCAGCAGGCAGCCGGCTGCTGCTGCCCGTGCTTTGGCTCGCACCGTGAGTTCTTGCCTGGGCAGTGCACTGGTCTCCCGCAAGGACGGCCGCCCTTCACCCCCTGTGCCTGCCACCGATGCCACTCCCTGCCCCTGTCAACAACTGCCCGTGCCTCCCTATGCCCTGCCCCACGCCCCTGCCTGCAGGTCGCACGAGGCATGGTGGGCCTCATCCAGATCGCTGCATACCCCATCAACCACCACCCGGCACGCGGCGCTGTGCGCGACCTGCTGCAACAGATGACCGGGCGCGCCCCCAGCGGCGGCGGCTTTGTTGCAACCGAGACGCTGCTCTTTTTTGGGAGCACGCTGGCCATCGCACTGGCTGTGGACGACCTGGGTACGTGGCCTTGCTGTGGGGGGCGCCAGCTGTGTGCCTGCTTGCTTGCCTGCCTGCCTGCCGCTGCTGCTGGGGGCGGGATGCATGCCAGAATGGGTTGCCTGCCGGCGCAGGCCTGCCTATTCACACACGCCGGAAGCAGCATGACGGGGCTGCAGCTTGCTGCTGGCACCCAGCCCGTCTATTGCTGGGCAGCCACACGCCCTGTGCCCTGTTTGCCCCCCCACAAAATGCAGGCAACATTTTCAAGCTGGTGGGCGGCACGTGCGGAAGCCTGCTCATTCTGGCGTTCCCAGGAGCGCTGCTGATACAGTACAGTCGTGGCAAGCAGCGCGTGCAGCAGCAGCTGTGGGAGCAGGCGCAGGGAGGGCTGCAGGAGCCGCTGCTGCCCTCAGCAGCCGAGGCAGCCGAGGCAGGCGGCAGTGTTCCGGCAGTACCACCCTACCGCCTGTGGTGCAGCAAGTACTTTTGGTCTGGCGTAGTACTGCTGGTGCTGAGCGTCATTCTGTGCACACTGACCATCATCACGACTGCGCATCCGGGCCCCTTTTCCCCCACGTGACCGGCTAGAAGCGGCCGCCTGGGTTATGACCCTGCCACGCATGTTTGTTGCATGCCTCCTCCCTGAGCGGCCCCATCTTACGGTCAACCATCCAGCTTGCTGTTTTGTAGTTCTTGTTGTGTGCTTGCTGCTCTGTGATGCCCACTGCCACACGTTCAATCTCTCTCGCAAATGTGACAAGAGTGATTGAAGGAGCAGCTGGGGTGCAGGAGGCCGCCCTTACAAACCCACACTGACTTCTCCATATTGTGGCCATAAATGCAACCTTTGTTTGCACGGGCATGCGTGTTTTGCTGCTTACATCAACTGATTTGGAGCAGGAACACGCCTTCTGTCAGGATAAAGTGCTGAGCAGCGGCCCATGCTGTTCGCAGCTGCTTGGCAAAACTATCGGGGCGCCCCGACCGCTGTGCCAGCTGGGCACCTAGCGCTGCCGCTGCCGCTGCCCGTCCGGCTGCCCTGCCGCCCCGCGGGCCGCGGCAACGTGCTGACTGCCAGCTGCTACCGTGTTTGATTGCTGCACTATCCGCTCTCACGCGCACTCCTAGCTATGATGCTCACTCCTAGTGCACGTGGCCCAGGCTGGCGCACTGTTCACGCGTTGCCTGGCCACACGCCCAGCCCGGCTGCTGCCGCGCGCTGCTTGGCCGGTGCCAAGCGCGCTGCGGGCGCTGCCAGGCTGCCTGCCAGGGTGCTTTAAGCGCGCTGCTTGGCCGCTGCCAGGCCTGCTGCTGCTGCTGAGCTCCGTGCAGGGTGTGACATCAGGCTGCTGCCAAGTCCCCTGCCAGGCTGGCGCCAGCTCAGGCCTTGCTCTTGAACTCGTGCCGCACAATGGTCAGGTTCTGGGTGAACTTGTCCCGATTCTTGGGCTCCAGGCTGCGCTGCACCTCCTGCAGTACAGGCAGGCGGTACACCAGGGCAGCAGCGCGGGCCAGCAGTACGTCAGGCTCCGAGCAAACTGAGTGCAGCCAATTCTTACGCTCCAGACTGTGCTGCACGTCCTGCAGTACAACAAGGGCATGCGCTCCTGCAGGCAGCTTCCCTGGCAGCATGCATAGCAGGCACGTCATGCATACAACAACCCCATGCACCAGCCAGCGCCTCACCAGCATGAGCTTTTCTAGGCAGGCCGCCAGGTGCTGCTGCCTGTCGGGCATCTGGCTGGCCACGATCTGCTGCTTCAGCTGCCCGTACAGCGGCTCGTTGATCAGGATGAGGCTGCAAACGTGGGAAGTCATGCAAACGAACTTCCAAGTGACGGTGCACAGGCAGGGCACAATGGGCTGCTGCAGCGGCATGATGGTGGCTTGCCAGGTCAGCCAGCTGCACCCAAGAGCGGCTGTCGACCACAGTGCAGCCTGCAGCAGGCAAACGTCACGTACAAGACGCCACAGCTGCCGGCGCCTCAGTCATCTGTCCTCTGCCCCCTGTCGCATCACGCAACGCCCCGGAGTCCAGCCACCCCCACTGCTTGCCCCTTTGTCCACCCACCCCAGCTGTGCGACCCCCCGCTTTCCACCCACACCTCGTGCAGCCCAGCCCCTCTGCCCACCTCAGCATCGGCCGGCTCAAGCTCCACTGGTTGGTGCAGTCCTCGAACAGAACAATCTCAAACAGGGAGGACAGTATCTGGGGGAAGAGCTCCGGCCGCTGCCGCAGGTGCTCTGCTATTGCCTGCGGGGAGGGAAAGGGGGCGCAGGGCGAAGCAGGGGTGAGCTGGGTGGGTGGCGCGGAGCGGGCTTTGCAGGAGCTTCAACACGCAGAAGCTTGCACACAACTGATGCAGACTGTGTGCAGCGTGCTGCTTTGCTTTGAAGACCCTGCACAGCACAACGCCAACCCACTGCCGCTGCCCACTGCCGCATCCAAGGAGCTCTCGCCACCTGGACAAGCAGCAGAAAATTCGCCATTGCTCGCAGCCGCCGCCCACTCACTGTTGCTGCGGGCGTGGGCGACTCGCTGCCGGGCATGTGCTTGAAGTAATAGCCCGCCAGGTTGTCCACCGCTGCTGCGCACTGCACAGCAGAAAGAAACACAACATCAGGGCAGACACCAATAATCGGTTGATCGGTGTGCGTAATGTGGTAGCCCGCCAGGTTGTCCACCGCTGCTGCGCACTGCACAGCAGAAAGAAACACAACATCAGGGCAGACACCAATAATCGATTGATCGGTGTGCTTAATGTGGTAGCCCGCCAGGTTGTCCACCGCTGCTGCGCACTGCACATCAGAAAGAAACACAACATCAGGGCAGACACCAATAATCGATTGATCGGTGTGCTTAATGTGGTAGCCCGCCAGGTTGTCCACCGCTGCTGCGCACTGCAGACTTGAGGGAGATGGACAAGGACACATATCTGGCACACGTGTTGTGGAGCCTGGAGCTGGGCGCACCGCCAGGCAGGAAGAGTGGGCACGCAGCATGCGCGCTGGTGAGGGCCCCACCCCGTCCCACCCACTGCACCGCACCCCACGCCACCCCACATGCCTGCGAGCTGATGCTGACGTCCAGAGACTTCAGGCCCGCGTCCAGGCTGTTGATCAGGAAGGCAAACGTGGCTGCAGGCGAGCGGGGAAGGGTTTCCGGCGCAAGATTGGGGGGCACATCAACGGGTGAGAGCCAGGTACCCGTGCCGGCAAGACTGCCTTGTCTGCCAAGGATGAAGGCCCTGCCAGGATGATGTCATCACCGATCGACAGAGCGTAACACACAGGCCCAGGCCCCGCCAGCTCAGCGCTCACTCGTGTCCCGCGTGGCGATGACGTTGGCGTGGTTGTGGCACAGCACATCCAGCAGCGCGTAGTACGCCTTGCCCACCTTCCTGCAGGCAGGAAGGCAACCAACCAACCAGACAAGAATAAAGAAGAGGTGTTGCATGACGTGGCGCAGCATGCCCAGCAGCGCATGCAGGCCTTGCCCACCACCGCCAGCCCCTTTCCTTCCCCGCAGTCTCGGCCAGGCGCTGGCGTGGGCAAGAGCTTGCCTGTAAGCCAGGATGTCGTTCAGCGGGATGCTGAGCGCCAGTTTGAGCGACATGTCCAGCGCGTCCTGCAGGGAGGAGGGTGGGGGAGATGGGGACAGGGACGGGTGGGACGGGGGTGGGGGAGGTGGGGACAGGGACGGGTGGGACGGGGGTGGGAGAGGTGGGGAAATGGACAGGTGGGAGGACAGGGGAGACCTGGGTGCGAGCCGCCCTCAGCCACAAGCATCATCGTGCGCGCAGCCTGTGCAGCAGAAGGAACTTTGGAGGCCCCACTGTTGGCACACTTCAAGCATCGGCAACACCCCGAGAAAGCAACATGCAGGGATACCCACCTTCAGCGCCGGGTCCCCGTAGAGCTCAAACACCCCAAAGTTGACGTAGTTGCCGCCCAGTGCACGCGTCAAGATGGTCAGGCAGTTCCAGATGCCCTTGTACTTCTGCGGGGGAGGTGGTAGGATGGCGAGGTGAGGGTAAGCTGCTTGCACCTGGGCCTGAGGGCGGAAGCAACACACGGCATGATCCATAAGAACAGAGCAGGCATGTTCAAAGTGTGTGGGAGAATGTGTGCTGGCAATGCAGCCAGCACTGCGAGCGCGGCCCCGCAAGGAGCTTGCCTGGCCGTATGGATCTGACGTCTGGCCTAGCTGCAGGGCGCGGCTGCCGTAGGTTACTATGACCTGCAGGCGGGGAGGCGGGCAGGCTTCTGATGGGCATAACACAAAAGGGCCGCCACTTTGATGGCCAGCCAGCCAGCCTGCCTGCCAACAGGCCAGTCAGCATTTGCCCTGCTTGCCCTCGATAACCTTGCAAATAACTTTGAAGAAGAGCCCAGGCCTGCCCCTGGGACGCAGCAGCCAGCCAGCCGGCCAACCATTACCCTTGCGCCGCGCCACGGGAAATTTTCCAGCTGGGGGCAGCACCAGTGCACCCCTCCCTCCCTCCCCTCCTTCCGTCCCACCCATCTGCCCCGTTGTGCATCTGCTGCGTGCTAGCACGCACCTTGCTGAACAGAGCTGAGAAGTGGGGCAAACAAGGCATCAAGCAGGCTTGCCTTGGAGACCTCCCGGAAGAGGAGGATGCCGTTGGGGGAGGAGGAGTCAAAGGTGAGGCGCTGCGTCTTGTTCAGGACAAACTCGGCCATGAACTTGAGCAGGGCGGTGGTGACCTCCGGGGTGTCTGCAGTTGAAAGGAAAATGAAAGGGCAAAGTGGGAGTCAGGTGGAGCACAAAGCGCCCCATACAGATGAGCAGCGCAGTGGTGACCTCCGGGGTGCCTGCAGTCAGCGGGTGAGGCAGGAAGGGCAGGCTGGGTGTTAGCGGGGGTTATGAATTTGAGCAGGGCAGTGATCATGCCCGGAGTGTCTGTAAGTACAAAGACAAGTGACAAAGCCATGCGGGCAAGCTAGGGGTGAACGAGGACAAAACACGGCCAAACACTTGAGCAGCGCTGTGTTCACCTCCGGGGTGGCTGCAACATGGAAACAGCACTGTCGTCTCTTCTAATGCCGCGTGAGCATGGCAGCCATCGCCATGCTGGCATAACAGCATTTCACGTGCCGTGTGCATTGCGTTTTCCTCCACCTGTGAGCAAGCAACGGCCCAACCCCACGCACCCGCCCAGGCCTCTAGACACGCCAGGATGGTGGGGAAGTGCGCCGGGTAGAGCCAGTCGAACAGCATGCCTGCCGGGGCAGACGGAAGAGAGAGGGCCGGCACAGGCAGGGGTGGGGTGGAGGCAACGGGCAGATGGGCAACCTCCGGATCGCAAAGGGCAGGGGACGAAACAACACACCGTCCCCACACTTAAACAGTGCCCTGCCCAGGATTCCAAGTGCTACCTGCCGGCCCATACGTTCCAGCTGAGGACACAGCACCCCTGCTGGCAGCCGCCCCAATTCCGCCCCACCCATGGCGCTCACCGTACGTGCGCCTGCTGTTGGTGGCGGTGGCAATTCCCCGCAGGTCCCGGAACAGGCCAATGACCGTCTCCTTGGGCACGTTGCTGCGCAGGGCCGCCGCATTGGCGCCGTTGGCGCTCGCGCTGGCCAGACCCGCCAGCACCTGGGGGGGGGGCAGCGGGGGAGGGAGCCACAGTGCAGGGTGTAACGAGGGGAGGAGTTGCGTGTGCTTGGCGCGAAAAGCTTGAACCAAAAGACGGCACGCACTGCAGGTGCCGCGCCATCCTGCCGCCAGCCACTCGCCGCTGGGCGCAATGCAGGCCGGCCCGCCCCGCTTGCATTGCCGCCCACTCCCTCCCCCCGTACCTGCTGCAGGCCTACCTGCTGCAGTGGCGCCACAAAGGACTTGAACTTGGCGGGCGTGTCCTCCATGAACAGCAGGCGGGCCAGCGTGTGGTAGAAGGTGGTGCGGTTGCGCAGGTTGGAGGGGTCGGTCAGAAAGGGGAAGTAGTCTGCAGTGGGGGTGGGGTGGGGTGGGGCAAACGTCACGTTGAGGTGGACCGCTTTGAGAGGCAGAGAGCTGCACGAGGCGAAGAGGACGCAGCTGTCAGTGGCCTGTTGGACCAGGGTGACAGCAGCAGCAGGCCGACAGTGCACCCCACCTGACGTATGGTGCGTGAGCAGGAAGGCGATGGCATCCAGCTTCAGCAGCAGCTTGCCGCTCATGTACCCGGCAGCCAGGTCCTGCACACATTCAAGGGATGTGAAGCAAGCTGGGCATCAACAAGAACGTCATAGTGCAGCAGCGGCTTGCCGCTGACGTACCCGGCAGCCCAGGTTCTGCAGTCAGTACGCAGCAGGCAGATGTTTGGACCGTGGGTCGAGATAAAGATGGCTGGCGCCTCGGCGGCTGGCCCCAGCTGCACTTGTGGCCTCCTGTCCTCCGGCTAGCACACCAGCTGCGCTCCGGCCCATGCCCTCCTACCGCTGCCTGTGTGCAAACAAGCTGTGAGCCCAAACCCGCTAGCAGCCCCCCTGGACGAGCACACACGTCTGCTCCACCCACACAAAAGTTGCCCGCACACCAGGCAATCTTTTGAGCAGTACCACAAGGGATGCCGGCTGGCAAGCCTCAGCGACCACGCCTGCCCACCTACAAGAGCATGGGCGACTGCCCTACCCACCCAAATATGTCCAGTATACTATGTCAAGCAACCGCTAGGACACCAGCTGGCAAGCCTCGGCAGCCATGCGCGCTCACCTGGAAGAGCGTGAGCGTCTGCTCCACCACGTCCTCACAGCTGCCAAACACCTTGAGGTTGGTGGCGATCTTGCTGCACACACGCAACCAAGAGACCACACCAAGCAACCGTGTTGGAACATGCATTGAACTCCGCCCATGAGCACTGCCGCTGTTGCCAGCCAATGCCCCTGCGATGAATAGGCCAGACGCGTGGCGACACGGTGAACACCCAAACTGCCGGCATGCAACCGCCGCCCAAGTGACAGCTTGTACGCCCCGCCCACCTGAGCATGACATTGAGCACTGTGGAGTGGTCGTTCAGGCCCAGCCGCTCGTTCAGCTTCAGGTACACCTTGCTGCTGTGCATGACCTGCACCCACCACAACACAGGCGGCATCAGAACTGCAACACACCAACGCGGTCCTGGGGTACTCCAAGGCAGCAAGGCCCATGCAGCAGCAGGGCTCAGAAGCTGCTGTGACGCGTGTGGAGACAGCTGCTCACCTGCTCCCCCACGTAGACTTTCCGGAAGTTCTGGAAGAAAGAAAGCAAGGCAAGATCCAGCCGCTGCCGCGAGTGCTCCCCATACCTGCACAGCGGCAGCGGGGGGGCATCCGGGCGTATTGAGAGGGAAGCACGCAGGCCGGGAGCTGTGGCGGGCGTGCGCACGCCGCATGAACAATGGCAGCAAGCGGAACACGTATTCCCACCCGCAGCATGTGCCTCCTCCGCACAGCCTTCCCTGATGGCACCGAGGTGCCCACTTGGATCTGCCTATTGTTACCACCGCCAATGCTCCCGGCAAGGTGCAAGACCCTGTGCCAATCAGCTGCAACAGTTGACAGCCTGGTATCAACACCCCCCAATCACCGCGTGGTGTGGTACCCTGTGTCAACTAGCCGCAGCAGCCCAAACACGCGAGCAGCGAGGTCCCCGTCCATCGTCTCTTGCGCATCTGCCCCTGAACAGGCACGCGGGGGAGCACACGCTCAGGAGGGGCCAATACCCACAAACCGCAAGCTGTACTCTGGAAGCAACCCAACCAAACGACGTGGACCACGCACAAATATACTAAATCACGAGGCCGCTGAGCATGCAGGCATGTGAGCCACAGCAGCCAGCAAGCTACCGATGGCTGCATGTCAGTGGCAGAAGCTAGCAAGCAATGCTGCGGCAAGTGCTGCAAGGAGCACGCCACCTGCCAGTCAGGCTGCCCGCCCGACATGCCAGCACGCCGCGTCAGCGCACCCACCCGTGGTGTTCATGCGGCCCCGCACCACCGCCCCGATGATGTGCACCAGCCACGTCAGCTGCCCCTCCAGCATCTCTAGCTGCTTCAGGTCCTGGCCTGCACAACAGGGCAGCCAGGGATGGGCAGGCAGCATAGGCAGGCGGAATAGGTTGGAGGTTTCAGGGGAACAAGGGGCAGCAGCAATGAAGCTGTGGGGCTGCCCACACAACCGCACGGCTGGCATGCTAGTCGAGCAGCATTACAGGGCAGAAACGTCCACACGCCGGCAGCGTCGCGCGGCGATGCAAGCAGCGTTCCGCCCATGCTGCTGCTCCCACGTCCATCGCACAGCGCTTCCCGACACGCCCTGCAGCTGCAGCAACCAAACCACCAATACTGTGCGCCCAACCAACCCCGTCAGCCAACCGGGCCCGCACGCCCACGCGCCTGCTGCGGACCCCCCAAATGTCTGGTACGCTGCTATGAGGGGGTCTGTGAGGTTGGTCAGGTACTCTGCTGTCTCGGCATACTGGAAGCGGCACAGGTAGGGCAGGCTGTCCATCTGATCCTGCAGCGGGGGGCACACGTAGGGCAGGACGGGAGCCACGTGGGCATGCGTGAGCACAGATGGGGCAGCTGTCCATCTGGCCTTGCAGGTGAGGGGCACAGGTGGGGCGGCACACAGGTAAGGCGGTCGGACAGGCCACCAGTGAGGGAGCTGCAGGGCGGGACGCATGAAGGGCAGGCTGCGGTATAGCGCAGGCTTCGGTTGCTCAAGCTCGGGGTGTACACTCATCGCCCTGCGGCATTGGCACCTGCACCCCTGCAGCCTGCTGGACGGCACACCAGGCCAGGCAGTGCACGTGCAGCTGCTCTTCTTTGTCAGCACGACGCCCCCCAAGCCTCCACCCCAGGCCAAAGTGGCAGGAGATTCTGTAAAAGAGAACAGCTGCTGCAACCCCTGGCACACCTGCAGCTGCTCATCGTTGTCCAGCGGATCTTCCGCAACCCCCTGCACCACCACCACTTGCACTGCAGGCGACATGGGACGCAGCACGCAGGGCAGCGCGGGAACGCGCGGCAGGTCAGAGTAGCGCCGACAGGTCAGAGTATGTGGCTGACCCGGCGAGTTGAGGCTGCCAGTGCAGGGGAACAGCTGGGAGAGCGAACGTGGGGCAGCGCGTTCCTGTCCGTACCGTGACCACCCCAAACCCGCACTCCGTGGCTAGCCACACATGCCCCGCCCCACACCCACCCGACTCTAGCCGAGAGGTGATGTAGGCGCGCGTGATTTTCGGGACATACACATCTAGCTGCGAGGGGGCGTCGCCCTTCAGATAGGGCATGCTCGACACCAGCCGCGACCTGCGGCCAGGCAAGGCAGGGCAGGGCAGGCCCGGGTGACGCAAGGTGGCAGCCCCAATGCTAGGGGCCACAGCAGGGGCAGGCACAAATGCACGTGAACACACACACACAGCGGCAGGCGCATGCAGCTGCTGCCCCGCAATCCAACCCACATGCTTCTCATTGCCATGTGGCGACCTCCGGCAGACCCACTCAAGGCAAAGCGGGTTTTAGAGGCTGCCCCCTCCCCTGCCCTCCCCTGTCCAACACCCAGACACATGCTTGACGACACTACCCACCAGAGGCCCAGCAGATAGTAGACGCTGCCTGAGGCCCACTGCCACGAGTTGAGGCTGCTGATGGTGAAGTCGGCCACCAGCCGGATCCACTCCTTGTAGCTCTCCAGCCCCACCTGCGGGGTGCGGGAAAAATGAGCCGGCAGGGAAGGGTTAGGCGGGCCGGCGCAGCACAGGTTGAGCAGGCAGGAGCACCCGTTCCTAGGCACGCGGGTCAGCGCCATACGCGTTCGTTTGGCCACAACAAAATCCCTAAGTGCATGTCAACTCCGGCAGCTCACGTTCCTGACCTCCCGCACACAGATGCAGCAAGCAAGCCGCATGGGCGCAGGCCGTCACGGCACCCCGGGCCAGCGCACAGTTTGGGCACAGGCGGCCAGGACGCCTTTGTGCAAGCAGGCAGCGTGGCACAGCGGCCAGGACACCGCGAACAAGCAGCAAGGCACTCGGTAGGGGCGCACCAGCTCCGACAGCTGGTAGTTGGCCTTCAGTCGTCCCAGCAGGCGGCAGAACTCGTGGTAGTTTTGGTGGTGGGCCAGGCCGCTTTGCTGGCGCAGCAGGTCGCGCGTGCCGTTCACCAGCCTGCATGCGTGGCATTCAGGTGAGGAGGAAAACAGTCTGTTCAGACGGGCGTTTGGGACAGATGTCGGGCAGCAGCAGGGGCACCAGGAGCAGGACGAGGCAGGCGGGCGGGTGGGCGAGTGCACTGCACGGGCAAGCCTGCTGCGTGCCTGCTGAGGAAGTTGGAGCGCTCGGTTTCGCTGGAGAAGAGCGACCGTCGCACCGAGGCCAGCCGCACCTGCAAAACAATGATATTGGGTGACCACCCAGAGGCTGAGGGTCAATACAAGGGTAGCAGCTCATGCATAGGGGTCAGTGTGCAGGCCAGCCGGCCGGCGTGCAGCACATGCACACGGGTGCACGCATCGCGCATGCCAGGACGAGCAGCACAGCACAATGTTGCACGGCCCTCTGTCAGCCCGCCGGCTGCCTAGGAGCGCACCAGGCACTCGAGCGCCATGTTGCTGAGGGGCGGCTGGGTGGCTGTGTAGAAGTCGATGAAGAGCTGCAGGGTGGAGGGGTCCTCAATGGCGGGGCGCCAGGCTGGCGCAGAGCGGGCGCAGCGTGCATGGGGGGAGGGGGGCGGCACAAGCGTGACGATGCGAGGAGAAAGACAGCCACACATTGTTGACATCAATATGGCTCACGCAGGCAGAGCTTATCTCCCACAACCTTGGCAGGCAGGCGGCAGATGGCGATTCACTGGGCCCCACTGAAGGTGCAGCGACCCCCAGTCGGCCAGGGGGCCTGGCCCTCACCAGAGGGGACCTGGATGGTTCCCAGGTCTTCAGAGGACTCGTCCAGGCAGGTGCCCACAAAGTCAAAGGACAGGCACTGCAGAGCCAGCTGCACCGCCTGCACTCAACACATGGATTGCCAGGCGCAGCAGGCACAGCAGTCGATTGGTGGAGAGTCGGCAACGGCGCTAGCCACGCCACCTGCACTCAACACACGGCAGGGAGCCGCACCCTCTAGGCAAATCTAGTGGCTACAGCAATTCCCAATGGCAGGAAGCAGCACGGCAGCAGTGGATCTGTGAAGGCTCTGCAGCGCCAGCCGAACCGCTGGCACAGCACAGCAAGCTGGTTGGCGCTGCAGTGCAACTCGCAAGCGCAGTCTTTGGTTTGCTGCATTCAGGACAGGCGCAGAGCTTGACAGCAGCAACGGCAGCGCGCAGGCACACTACCGGCAGCTCTGCTGTGGTGCTGTGCCAACGGCCCCACATGACAGCCCGCTGCACGCTGTTTGGATGGTGCGACAAGGGCAACAGACACATGACCATCCATAGTCCACCAAGGTTGCACGCAGCCCAGCCACCTGCTCTTTGAGCTTCTCATCTGCCGCGGTGCCGTGCAGGTGGCGCAGCGCCGTCAGCGCCAGCTGGAACACCTTGTACAGCGACTGGTCCCTGCATACCACAGCACAGCACAGCACGGCGGAGCACTCAGGGGCGTTTAGAGCACAGCACAGCGCACCACAACAGCACAGTAAAGCGGAGCGCTCAGGGGCCGATAATACATGTGCGGGCAGTATCATATACTGCCCATCCAGCTGTGCGGCCTACTGCCCCCCGCCCCGCTGCTCCAAGCGGTGCGAGCTGCCAGTCTGCCGGCCTCCAGCCTGCACTCCTCCCTCCCACCTGAAGTTCACAGCAATTTTGCGGTGCTGCGTGAGCGACCGCCCCGCCGTGGGCGAGTTCATCTCGCTGACCAGCATGTTGAGGATGCGCAGGCCCAGCAGGTAGTGCGCCTGCGAGCCGCCCTGTAGCAGGCAAGCGTGCACCACGCGCAGCAAACCACAGAACGGACACGTTAGGAAAGCCAATTGGCACCGCACTGCGCATTGCACATCCTGCCTGCAGACCGGCTAGCAGCTTGCCACGCCAAGCCACATAGTACGACCCATCCAGGCTCATGCCAGCTCTGCAGGCACCATCAGGTCATCCGCCAGCTCAGCGCTGCCAGCTCAGCACCACCAGCTCAGCCGCCGCAACTCACGCTGGTGCCGCGCTCCAAAAAGTTGCGCGCCTCATCCGCCAGCGCCCGATACCCGTCGTCCTCAAACCACCCCAGCTTGGTCATGCGGCACAGCAGCTGGATGAGCGAGGTGGCCACAAAAGACTCCAGCTGGGGGCCCCGGCTGCAGGGCGGGTGGGACGGCGAGGCGAGGCGCACAAGCCGAGGTGTCAACATGCGCCCGGAGCTGTGGCCGTCCAATTGTGGGACAGCTAGCTGCCTGGGTGGTCCAGCTAAAAAGCACGGGGAATGCGGCACCCCCCAGAAGCCAGCACAGCGTGCCAAGCATGGCCCCCTCCAGCTCCCGCCACGCCCACCAGCACCATCTGCTGTGCCACGCCATTCCTAAAACCACAGCTGCAAGGCCATCACCAGCACCAACTACAACAACAACAACCAGCGGTCCATGCAGCACCTGTCCAAGTAGTTGAGGAAGTACGTGCGCATCTCCAGCTTGACCTGCGTGCCCAGGCTGTGCTCCGTCACAATCTTGATGAGGGAGGAGGAGGCCAGCAGCTGGGCGTAGGGGGAGGAGGAGTTGTCCAGGATGGCCTGGATGCCCAGCAAGGGGAGGGGCACGAGACATGGGGTGAGGGGGCGAAAAACGGCATGAGAGAGGAGAGAACGGCAAGTGGGTGCTGCGCGGAAGGGGCAGCGGCTGGGCCGCAGTGGCAGTCTGCACGCTGGGAATCTTTGCCGGCTGCATGAGAAGCTGTGGCATGGTTGAGAGCATCTGCAGCCTACGTCACAAGACCTGGCCATGCCTCCCTGTGCCGCCAGCAATTGTTCCTTAGCCACTAGATGTGCACGCATCCAGTGCGCTTGCTTGCACGACGCCCACCAGCCGTGGCGCTTGGCTCAAAAGGCCGCGCACCTTGCAGTGCGTCACATACTCGGTCGAGGTCCCAAACACGCGCAGCATCTGCTCCGCCTGCGCCCGCTCTTGCGGCACCTGCAGCACCCAATAACAGAGGCATGGGGAACACAGAAGTGGGGGTGAGCAGGGCACGGCTGACGGCACGGCAGCAAGCTGGACTGTGCGGTCAGCGCAGCGGCGCCGCCGCAGTGGTGCGCCTGACTGCCTTGGAGGACAGCAGTCGGGCTGAATGGCGTCACACGGCTCTGCTACAGCCGTCCAGAGCCCCAGGGAGGCAGGGGGACGAGGGGGAAGGCCTGACCAAGCGATCTGAGCGCGCTTCACCTGCGAGTTGTACAGCCGCTCGCACATAGCCTCCAACTGGGGCAACTGGGCCACGATATCTGCCGCCATGGTGCTCGGAGCCTTCCCGCTGCACCCCAATGAACGTCGCTGCCCAAGCTTCAAGCCATATGCGTCCTTCCAGTGACCACAGACGCGTGATGAGGTCGTGTGATCGCCAATCAGGAGCCCGGCAATGCGTGGGCGCCCTGTGCCGCCCCCTTCATTTCGGGTGACCTGGCCGGCAATTGGGCAACACCTGCCGGCAGCTGAGCTAGGAACACAAGGAAAGAATTGTCGCTGGACTCCGCTGTGCTGGTGCCCGCAAGACGCTGGTACAGAGGCACAGCGCTTCTCACCGTCGCTATCCGCGCCATGTCAGCCTGTAGCGCGCTCGCAGTGTCCCTGCGGAGCCCCTGGTGCCATGCTAGGGGCTTGCGCCACGCGAGTAGCAGCACCGGCGTGGCAGTAGCAGCCCTGCCGCCGCCCCGCCAGCGGCGGCAGGCAGCGGTGGCAACGGCAGCACCGCCCAGCGGCCCTGGCAGCAGCAAGCCCGCAGGTTTACTGGCAGCAGCCGCATCTGATGCATCGGCAGCAGCACCCGCAGCAGCACAGCCTGGATCAATGGCAGCAATGGCAGCTGCTGTGCTGGTGCTGGGTGCAGCGGCGGCGGGGCCGGCGCTGGCGCTCGACATCCGCATGGAGCCTGAGAATGCGCTGAGCCTGCCCACGTGGGCGGTGCACACCTCTTCAGTGATAGAGTGGATCACTGCCATGGGCCTCATGTGAGCCTGGGCCTATGCTTAGCCCCGTTTTGTGATTGGCACTAGGACACTGCGGTGGGCTTGGCAGCTGAGCGCCCGTGTTCCTGCTGATGCCCACCCTGCCTGCCCGCCCGCCCTTCTGCCCCGCAGGTGGCGGCTGGGCGAAGTGAGCGGCAACCCTCGCTGGCAGGG
This sequence comes from Micractinium sp. NFX-FRZ, assembly GCA_029339195.1. Classification (NCBI taxonomy): domain Eukaryota; kingdom Viridiplantae; phylum Chlorophyta; class Trebouxiophyceae; order Chlorellales; family Chlorellaceae; genus Micractinium; species Micractinium sp. NFX-FRZ. The sequence continues at coordinate 3,074 of JAPTJF010000381.1, read as the reverse complement.
CATGGCGTTTTGCATGACGCCGTCGCTAGGCTCCGCGATGTGCGCCTGCACCTGGCACTTCTTCTACAACAGCCCAGATCTGCAGGTGGGTGAGCATGGCACAAGGGGCTGGGGTGGGCATGCGGGGGCAGAGCGGTGGGAGAGCGTGGCGCAAGGAGGTGGGTGGGATGACGGCACGGATCGGCAGTTGTGCCGATCCCGTTGGGTGCCAGCCGTGACTCTGGAGCCACCTGCGTTGCAGCCGATCTGCCTGCCTGCCTGCCCGCCTGCCTGCCTGCAGCCGCCAGCAGTTTGTGCCACCTGCCACTCCGCCTCCCAAGCTTACTGCCCACCCCTGCTCACCCGCCTCCCTGCTCGCCATGCCTCCCATGTGCACCCCGCACCCGCCCGCCCCTGCAGTTCCTGGTCGCACTCCAGGCCTTCCTCACCGTGGTGGGCAACTTCACCTGCTGGTTTGGGGCCTACCGCATCTACCGGTGGGCGCAGGACCAGCAGCAGGGCGCGTGAGCTGGCGCCAGCCTGGCGCACAGCCGAAACGCTCCGGGGGCGCAGCGAAGCCGGCGCAGCGCCGGAGCGGCCGAAGCGGTGCCTGTCAACCGCACCTGCCTGCCACGCCACCCTTCGCGCTGCGGCACCCACCCACCTCCCCTCCCGGTTCCCACACTGCTCTGCTACCTACCTGAATTGTAGGCTTCGAAGGGTACCATATGTAACCATCTCTTCCGTAGGCTTGCGAGGCTCGCTGGCGTGCTGCCAGGACCATGCTATGCTGCAGTGCCTGCCCTCCGGTGCCAGGCCGCCCAACAGCCCAGCACAGCAAACGGATGCAGCTGGTTCTCTGCTGCTGCTACTGTTGGCAGGGGGCGGTGGTCTGCACACAGACTTTTCCAGCCAGATAGGGAGGGGTGGTTACAGGATGCACGGACCCATTTGAAGGATGTGAAACAGGGTTTGTGCGGCTAAAGTATCGCCAGGCCCAGGGGTCATATGGCGACATGGCGGCGCCAGTGCCCAGAGCAGCGTGCTACGAGCCATGCAGCCCGGCGGCAAATCTGGCAGCCCCGCTCGTGTGCTTCCATGCAAGTCGTTAAAACTTTTGGGTCCTCTGGTGCCGTACTCCAACAGAAGCGCCACAGCTGTTGAGCAGCCGACAGCAGCGCCATATCAATTCAGCCACCGAGCGCCTGCCCACTCCCGTCTCACCCCTGAACGGATGATGCACGTGCCTTCCTACTTCCTTCTCTTTTTCTGCTCCCGCTTGCTTTAAACATATCACTCAGCTCCCTCTGCTGCCTGCTGCTCCCCTGCTTCCGTCGAGTGCGTGCCTGTCAATTCTGACACATGACCACACATCACAGCAGCCACAAGTGGTGCGCAAACCCTGCCACAGACACACGGTGTGTCCGCCACTTGCAGGCTGCCCTCCGCCCGCGCGGCAGGCATCCCCGCCATTTCACAGTGCGCCTTTTCAAGTGGTGGCTTGCGACGTGGCCTGCGACGTGCCCAGTGGCAGCGACCTGACTGGCAGCCTCAGACGGCTATAACACGTCCTGTACCTCGACAGACCATTTTCTCAGACGGGCACAAACTGCGTTGTCTCTTGCTGCAGGCCGGCATGTAGGGCGACGCAGCCAGCGCCCTTGGTGTGTCGAAGAGACCCGCCCCGGTGTCCTGCGCAGCGGCTGGCCCCGCCCGTCTCGAGGGAGTTGAACTCGGCCTTTTTTTTATTGTCTTTCAACACTGTATTTTCAAGTCGGCTATGCGGCCCACTTTGTTGCTGATCGGCAATCTTTGTGGCCCCCAAGTGTCACCCACCTTGACCTGGCTGCCCCCGCTTGCCCCCGACAGCCCGCCCCGCCCATCGCCCGTGGTCCCAACCCGCCCTCACCCCTCCCACTTCCGAGTTGCTAATATCCCTACGACGTTCCTGCTGTTTGATCCATAATCTCATTGCACCTTCACTTCTTCACCCCACCCCGTCATCCACCACTAGCGGCATCCTGCTTGCAGTACCAACCAGCCACATTGTACGGCCACATGGCCCCTGGAGGCGCCACACCAACGCTGTCAGCCTGCTGCACAGCGAATGCAGAAGGGTCGCTGCCGCCACCCTTGCCGATTTCTTCACAGTGCCTGATGCCAGATTGTCTCGCGGCGCCAAGTACTCTTTTGTGTGGGTTGTTTCGGCGCACCAGAGCACTCCGTCGGGGTTCTGCAGCCACCTTCTGCGCCGCAGCTTGCCTGGAGACGCTCCACCATGGCTGCCGTGAGCAGCATTGCGTCCACTCGGCGCTTCACAGCGCCGTCGGTGCGCAGCAACGCGCGGCAGGTGTCCGCAATCGGCATCGGCAGGCAGAGCGCAGGTGGGTGGGTGGTTTGGTGTCGTCGGCGGCGGCGGCGGCGCTCGCACGGGGCCAACCCGCCTGGCCAGCCCGAGTACAGGCCCAGCTGTTGTGCTGCCTTCCCCATGATTCAGGCATGAACTGTGCACTCTACTTGCTCACCCCCCACTGCCTTGCGTGCCCTTGCCCGTCCCCGTGCAGGTTTCGCGCCGGCAGAGCTGCGCCGCTGCGTGGCGCAGGCGGCCAGGCGTCAGCCGTGCACGCTGCCCGAGGAGCTAAGGGAGAAGTACAAGTGGATGTACCCCAACTACAACGGCATGCTGCCCCAGGAGAAGTGGATGGACCCCAACTACAACAAGTGGAGCGACCCCGACTTCCTGCTCAGGCAGGCACGCATCGCTCTTTTGCCACTGGTGCTGGCAGGCATTTTTATCTGGGTGGGCTGGTGGCCGGTGGCGCTGCTTTGGGGCCTTGTGATTACCCCTCTGGTGATCCAAAAGTACTGATGATTTCCTGAGCGTGGCTGGCGCTTTGTCCTGCACTCTTTTGCTGGCCACCCCCGGGCACAGTGCGTTTGTCGCCTGTGCACACACGTTGTGAACCGGCCTGCCCACCTAGCCGGCAACGCAACTGAAACCACTCAGCAGTGCCTGCTGGCATGCAATGCAGAGCTGCATCCCCTCCTGCACCTCTTCTGTTTGTCGTCAGCCAAACACCGAGTCTTTCCGCTCT
>JAPTJF010000380.1:0-62252 GCA_029339195.1 Micractinium sp. NFX-FRZ | reverse complement strand
TCGGGCGCTGCGCGCGGCGGCAGCAGACACTAGCAGCGCACGGGGCGGGCGCGCGGCACAGGGCCCGCCGCGCCGCCCGCGCCCCGCGGCGCTTTCTCTGTAAGGCAAATTCCCCGCACCCAGCAAGGGAGGCCCAAGGCAGCAGTTTCACAGGAGAGGAGGAGGGGAGAAAGGGGCAGCTGCTGCAGAGGGGTGGCAATTGTACTGCAAGGTGTAGGTGCCCACAAAGTGCGCATGCTATGCCATGCTGTGCTGGCGGGTGCGGGGTACCCAGCAGGGTGTCCAGCGAGCCTCTGGATGCCCAGGCTTCTGGGTGACTCGGCAACCTGTGTAGAGCGCCGGCCTTGCAAGGTGCCCACAACCGTGGCGCCGCCGGGCAGACAGCTTGGTCAGTGGCCTGGCAGCCTGCAGGATGTGGGCCAGCAGCACGTGCGGACAGCTTGCAGTACGCACACTTAGTTTGTAGGTCACGCTTGGTTCCCAAGGACCAGGCCAGGACCCTGTGGTGCGGTACTGCCGCAGCACACCATCATGGCATGTGTGGTTGTGGTGGACAACGCACGCCCTCGTCGAAGGCCCTGTTCTCTAACAACCCATCCCATCCAAAGAGCCGAGCAGCAGCGTTGCAGACTCGTTGCAGCGCCAGCCCAGGCGACTTGAGCGCCCCACTTATCAACTTATGCCCCCCTACGTGAACCAGCACGTGTTCGGGGACCGCAACAGATCGCGCTGCGCTAGAGGGCCGTATGAAGCCCTTCTTGATGCGCCACTTCCAGGCTTGGTACGCTGACCCCTTCCGAAGGCGAGTGCTCGCCCTCCTGCCCGCCTGCCCTAAATCGACTCCGCGCGGCGTCATTCCGGCCCGACAGCAGCGGAGACACCCCCTGGCGCTGCAAGCTCAGGTAGTCCCGCCTGGTGTCGCCGCCGCCGCCTGCCTCCTTGCCCGCCTGCCCCTCTGCAGGGAGCGGAACGCGGCAGCAGTTACCTTGGATATGAAAGGCTGGCTGTGCTCGGCCATACTGCTGAGCGTGCTGGGTCTTAAATTGTGGCTCGTCGAGGAGCGGCCAGGTATGGGCGGTGCCCTGGCTGCAGAGCACCGGCTGGGCCAGCAGCTACTGCACCTGCACAGAGGGTGGCGCATCGTGCTGGCATGCTCGTCTCGAACACTGCCTATCAAAGCTGCGGTTCGACTTGTGAGAGGATCTTCCAGAAAGCAGCCTGTGCCAAAATGGAATCGCTGCCAGCAGCCACATTCCCCCATCCACACCCTGGGTTCCGCCCCACCGCAGGGTTGGCGGCGGAGCTTGCAGCGTGCTCGCTGCTGCGGCTGGTTGCTGTCTGGGTGGCAACAGCACACCGCGGTGCCTACGTGTCGCTGAGAGAAGTGCTGGGCACGCTCCTGATACTACACACAAATGTTGTGACCCGGCGCCTGGGTGCGTGCAAGCAAACCGTGCCCTCCCGCCTGCCAGCCTGCCTCCCCGGCCCCTCGTGCCCGCCAGCCCGTCTGGCCGCCCACACGCCTGCCTGCCGTCTGCCTGCAGCGTCACAATCAGCAGGGCTGTGTACATCTGGGGCTCTGCACACAGCCATGCCGCTCTTCGGGGTGGCGCTTATAGGGTTTAAACCCTAAACCCTATCTAGCGCTATAGCACTACTACTCTACTGGGCTCACCAGCCGCTCCCCCCGCTCTCCCGCCGGCGCCATGCTGCCTGCGCTGCACTGCACTGCTGGCCAGGGCGCACCTCGCCCACCACTCCTCTCCCGCCCCCTCTCTTCCGTCCCTCTCAAACCTCAAGCGGGGACAGCCCTCAGTTAGTCTCAACAGGTGCTTACTGCCGCCCCTCCACCCCTCTCCGATTGCTCTCCTGCGCGTGCATGCAGGCACTTACGGCCGAGACAACTTCTTCAGGCTGCACGGAGGCTCCCCGGCGCGCCTACTCCTCATCTTTGCTGCCTGCAGCCACGGCAGCTGGTCAGCCCTGCACCTCCTCTACGGCCACCTCAGCGCCAGCTGGAGTGCAGCAGCAGTGCCGCTGCTGGCCTTGCTCCCGGTGAGCGGTTTGTGTGGTTGCGTGGTGCCGCCAGGGCAAGCAGGCACATGTGTCATGCGCCGTGAGTGGAAGGGCTGAGGCTGGGCAGGGGGGGGCGTTGCAGGTGCTGGCTGGCGGCGCAGGCCTGGGTTCGAAGCAGGCGATAGGACCCAACAGCTGCGGCAGTGCTGGCCTGGCCTTTATGGCCCCTCCACTCCACTTCCATGGCCAGCATATGCATACTTGCCGACAGTTCTGCTCCGCGGTCGTTCAGAATGCGCAGTGCTGGCTTGCGTCCGGGGCCAGTGTGATATGCAAGCAGCACGAATAGGGTGCCGGTTTGTGCACTCCGCCAGCAAGGCATCCTGCTGTGCCCGCCGGTCTCGCCCACCCTTGCCGTGGCTTCTGCTGCCCAGCCGACCCGCCGCCCTTTCCCTGCCTGCCTGCCTGCCTGCCTGCTCATCTTACTGCCTACTTGGCGCAGCTTGCAGTGGGGCAGGGGCACGTGTCGCCCGCTTGCCTACTCGCCTAGCGCAGCTAGTCCTCACAGCCTCCCACACCCATGCCGCCGCACATGCAAATGCGCTGGAAGTGGCCAGACCGTGTGCTGCCGCCCCGCCTGCTGTGGTCTGCGCTGCGCAACCTGCCCAGGGGCGCCTTGTTGCGGCAGCACTCTGGTCGGCGCTGCCCAGCCTGACCTGCCACGCTGCCCCTGCCCGCCTGCCTGCTCGCCCGCCTGCTGGCTGCAGCTGGCAGTGGGGAGGAGCGTGTGTCCCCGTGCCCTGGATGCGCCAGGCATCGACGCACCCCTGTCCACCCTGTACTGCCTGCTCAACCTGGCACAGTGAGCAGTACAGTGAGCAGTACAGATGTGCGGCCTCCCGCGCACTTCTGCCCTGCCTCCCCCCCTCCTCGCTTGCCTCCCTGCCCACCCGCCGGCACATCTGCCTGACCGTCTTCCATGCCGCCGCCCTCAAACCCGGCTGCCTGCCCTGCCCTCCCTGCACCCTCGCCCTCGCGCCCGCACCCGCTTCTCCCCAGCACTCTACTCACCCCACCTGGGATGCCCCCCTGGTGCTGCAGTGCCGGAGTCATCCCCCCCCCCCGCCCTGGACCTCCTACCCCGCATCTCCCGCCCCCCCTCAGCCCCCGCCAGCGCAGCAGCCTCCGCCCAGCAGTGCCAGTGCATTGAGCTCTGGACTCTGCTGTTCCTGGGCATTGCCCTCCCCCTGCTGCTGCACCAGATGGAGGGCAGGGCACGTGTGTGGCATGCGGCGCGGCAGCCTCGGGCTGGCCTCAGGCCTGGCGGGGCATTGCCAGGGGGCGCACCGGGCGGCGCAGCGGGCGGGGCAGGGCAGGCCGAGGCTGGCTGGCTGCAGGCCGGCCTGCCGCCGGTCGCCACCAAGCCCTTTTGGTTGGGCCCTTACCTCGCCAGCGCCGTCTGTTGGGTGGCCGCCAATGCGCTTGCGTGAGGCCCGCACCCCTACCATCAGAGAGGTAGGCAAGAGGGGGCCTGAAATCCTCAAAATCCCCCATCCTCAAATTTTAGGGCTGGACCCCTGCCTTCTTCCCCAGGAAGCGCTGAATACAAATTAAGAAAACAGAGTTCCCCTTTTTCCCCGCTGCCTGGAGCTCCCATCCGCGTCATCCCCGCCTCCCCATCCTCCCCGCAGCCCTGCCGCTGCTGCACCCCCCTCCCCGCTGTTCCCATCCTCCCCATCTTTCCCGCCTGCCCGGCAGCACCCCCCGTCCCTGTTCCCATCCTCCCCATCTTGCCCGCCTTCCCATCCTCTGCATCCTCCCCGCCAGCCTGTCGCACCATGATGAAAGAAACATGTAAAACATAAATATAAACATATACACCTGTTAAACACCTGAAAAACACAAGGCAACGTAGCTGCCAGCCTAGGCCTTCCGATCCAACCTTGCGTAGATTCGCTCCGCTTGGTGTCCGTTCAGGTCTACAGCACAGCACAGCACAGCACAGCACAGGGAGCAGGGCGCCCTGCCGCTGCCATCGATGTGCACCCTGCGTCGCCAACCCGCCAACCTGCCAGTCTCACGCGTGCTGTGCTGCGCTGTGCTGTGGGTGACGTGCATTGCTCTGCCACTGTGAGGCGGTCACATGCTGGTGCGGGCTGGAGGGTGGGTCCAGGGGTTGAGAGGGCAGAGCAGCCAGGGAGGGCGGCAGGGGCGTGTGCTGATGGCAGGCAGCTTCTGAAAAACGGCAACATCGTCAATCTTCCAATCATATGTGGGCGAGAGGAAAAGAAACACTGGCACTGAGCGAAGTCGTCTTGAGCACTGAAGTTGTGTTAGGGTGGAGCGCAGGTCAGAGCGCAGGGGTCTGAGACGGGGGTTACCACGGATGAATGCACTGGCACGACTGGGTAGGATCCGGACGGCTGTCCGCTGGGGTGCTGCTTGGCTGGCTGGGTGGGAAAAGTGGCAGCAATGAGGGCGCCGGGGGCGGCGAAAATTTCACTGGGGAGAAGCGGGGGTCGGGGGGAGAGCGGCAGGGGCGGGGGCAGGAAGGGTGAGAGGGTGAATGCATAAGGAGGGAGGAATGTGGAGGAATTGAGTGAGGGAGGCATCGGGGGGAGGGCGGGAGAGAGCGATGTGGGCGACGGAGCCACGGGTTTAGGCAAGGGGAATGAGCAGGGACGGCAGGCAGGCAGGAAGGCAGGCAGGGCACACGACATGCATCAGATGGGGTGGAAGGGGTTGGCGTCAGCTTGGCTACGGCAGAGGGTGCCTATTTTGGCTGTGGGGTGGAGGCCTGCCCTAGCTGGGGCGGGACCGTAAGGAGATTCGGGACGGTGGCAGAACGGTTGTGGCGTGGTAAAAGGCAGGGTTAGGCAGGCCGGCATGCGTCTTGTGGGAAGCAGGGTCGGGGGTTGGGGAGCGGGGGGGATCATCCCTTGGGTGGCGTGGTGCTATGCAAGGATGACGCTTTGGAAGTTCATCACCGACCTCGAAAGCAAGGGTGGGGTGGGAGGCAGGGTTGGCCCCTGCGGGTGCTGTGGCCGGCGCCGAGGGGCTGGGCAGAGAGGGCGGCGATGCGTTGGATGGGAGGCGGCCCCAGCTGGGAAGCGTTTGGCGAGCGCGAGGGCCCCGCTTGAGTGGGCCACGCCTTTCCGGCACACATCACTTGCAGGCTCCTCCTCTCGCCAGCAGGCTGCCCCGTCAAAGGCGGCCAGCAGCCGGTGCTGCCCCGTGAGGCAGCACGCCATGATCGTAGAAGAAGGTAGGAGGAAGCCAGGGAGAAGCTGGGCCGCCTGCCTGCTAGAGGCCGCTGCTGGCGCGCGACGCGTTTTCGGCGTCTGCCATCTGCACCTCCATGGGGCCCGACTTGATGCCGCGCAGAAACCAAAAGGCGGTGCCGCTGCCAATCGACTGCAGCACGGGGGAGCGGGATGGGGAAGGAAGCATGGCACAGTAAGTCAAACTTGATTATTCGCAGTCAAGCCAAGCTTGAGACCCTGCAGGAACCAGAAGGCGGTGCCACCTGGCGATGGACTGCAGCACGGGGATGGGGGGCAGGGTGGAAGGAAGGATGAAAGGACGTCAGGTCGTGGGCCCTATGGGCACCAGAGAGGGGTGTGCCGATGCCAATGGACTGCAACATGGGAGGGCGGGCGGCTAGACAGAAAGAAAGAAGCAAGGCAGTCGGGTCACGGGGATGGGCTTGGAAGGCCTCGCCAGAACCAGAAGGCCGTGCCACCTGGCGATGGACTGCAGGCCGGGAGGATGTGTGGGGAGGGGGGGACACTCAAATAACTTGGGATTGGGCTTGGGATTGGTTCAGGACTTGGGATTGGCTCAGGACTTGGGATTGGTTCAGCTGATGCATCCCCACCACGCCCAACCTACTAGAGCCCACCTGCGCATGGCCCAGCCCCTGCAACTCCTTGCCCTGTTGGTAAACAACTACAGTATCAAACCATCGTCCCTCAAAAGTCCAGCACAGGGACCGTGCGTGTGGAAAGAACCCTTTCTTCCTTCACTGGAATCATCGTCGAAGCCCACCTGCGCATAGTCCAGCCCCCGCAGCTCGTCCGCCTTGGGCACCCGCAGCCAGCCGACGGCACGCAGGCCGCCAAAGAGGGCTGCGTTGAGGACGGCGCTCCAAACGAAGATGCAGACGAGGCCTGCAAAGCACGCCACAAACACGCAAGCACACAACATGATGCGAAGCAGGGAGCGAGGGAGGGTTTGGGCTGGGGTAGAGAGGGGGCTCAGGGGGCGCCCCAGAAGCGGAGGCATTGAAAATCATGTATGAGAATTACTTGCGAGTGAGTGGGTGCGTGCGAAAGGGGCAGCGCACTCCATCATGTTTCCTCACAACACAGCACCCGCCAACTCACCCAGCAACTGAATGCCCAGCTGCTTGCCGCCGCCGCCGTAGAACAGCCCCGCAACGCCGTCTATGCGGTAGGCGTCCAGCACGCCCTGCTGCGTGGCAAACAGGCCTGCAGGGGGGGCGGGGACTGAGGGGCCGGGTGGGGGGCTGATTGGGAGCAGCAAGACAGGCGGAGGCGCAGGCCCGCAGGCACAGAGCCTGCCCTGCTGCGTCGCGCAAATAGGCCACTGGGGCACGGGGGGGCACCGGCGGGCGCGGGCGGGGGGGCTGGCAAGGAGAGCACATGAAGCCTGGGGTGAGGTGGAGATGCAGGGCCACGAGTTGAGGGCTGCTGCCTGCGCCCTGGAAGCTGTCGCATCGGGGCACAGGCCAAGGCCAGTCTGCGGGCGCCCCTTGCCAGCCAGCGAAGCAAGGGACATTCATGGAAGAGGGCAGGGCGGGGTCTGCTGCAGCCCCCTGCAGAGCCCGCCGGCAATCTCCCCCACGGCCTGCCGCCTGTGCTCCCTCCCCACCTCCCGTCCTTGCCATCACAGCGCAGCGCACGTCCCAGCCTCCTCAGCAGCACGCCACGACGTGCAACCACAGCATGCCCTGCCCCACAACCACAGCATGCCTCCCCATCGCAGCGCACCTCCCGCCACCAGTCCCCACGCCCCGCAGCAGCCGTGCACCGCCGAGACGTCCAGCGGGTCGTCGATGCGCGCCTTCTTGATGAGACGGCTGGACACGGTGTAGACAATGCCGCCCACGCAGCCAATCACGGCGGCGGCCCAGGAGGGGATGACGGAGCAGGAGCCGGTGACCGAAACCAGGCCTGCAAGGCAAGGGGAAGGCGTGAACCAAAGGTGGGAGATTGGGACGCAGGCGGTGCCGCCGCCCAGGGAGGGATTGCACGGCTCAGGAGCCCGGTCATGGAGGCCATGCCTGGTGGGAAGGGGGATACGCAATGCTGTTTCAATTCATGCCAGGCCGCCGCTGTGGAGGCCACTGCACCGCACAGCAGCGAATGCAGTACCATCATGATGTACCTTCCGCCCTGCGGTACCGTACCTGCGATGATGCCGTTGAGCAGCGGCGTGATGTCCCCCGGCGAGCCAAGCATGACAGTGAGCGCCAGGGTGGCCAGGCCCCCGGCCCCTGCCCCCAGCGTCGAGTTGACAGCAATCTTGGCGGCCAGCTGCAGAACGAGTGGCAGGGTGGCAACCGCAAACAGAGTCGAGTCAAGGAACCTAGGATCAGGGAGTCACATTAGCCGCCCAGCGTCGAGTTGACCGCAATTTTGACGGCCAGCTGCAGGGCGGGTTGGCGGGATTGGAGTGACGAGAGCCAGAGTCACATGCAGGCAGCATGGGTAGGCAGGTGAATGCAACAGGCACGGCACCTCGGATGTGGCCTCGGCCCCATGAGCCCTGCCCCCAGCGGAAGCACTCACGTCCATGCAGCCGTAGAAGCAGCCCACGGAGCCCGGGTTGAAGCCGTACCTGCAGGGGTGTTGCATTACAAAAGGCACCAGGTGTTGCATTTCAGGGCGGCGCACGGGGCTGGTGCTGAACAGCGCGCCCACAGCATGAGCTGGCTGCTCAACACACGGCCTTGCGTGTGCAGCAACGCTCGCGCACCACAAACAGCGCACTGCCCCGCTTGCCGGCAACATACGGCCCCTCACTGCTGCCACCTTGCCAGCACAGCCCCCTTTGGTCCCCATGCCCCACCGCCCCAGCCAAACGATGCACGTTCCCAGCAGACTGCCCCTGCATGGATGTGCCCACAACTGCCCCCGTCCCGCCCTCACCAGCCCAGCCAGAGGATGAATGTGCCCAGGGCGGCCTGGGCGGGGTTGCAACCCGGCAGGTCCACGAGGTGCCCGTCTGCAAACGGCACCGGGAGGGGCACGGGAGGCGAGGACGGGCAAACGCAGGAGGGGTGGTGGGAGGTCTTTGAGATTGAGCACATGGATGGGTGGCAAGGACAGCAGGAGCACGGGAGATGGGTGTGCATGGAGCCGGCGGGGCGGCATGGAGGAAGGGTGGTGGACGGGTGGAAAGGACAGAAGGGACACGGGAGATGGGTTTGCATGGATCCGAGGGCCCAGCAGGGGCGGCATGCAGGAAGGTGGTGGGAAGGGCAGGTAGCGAGGGCTAGGCGGTGGCGGCAGCGGAGCGGGACGGAGCATGGCACGGTGCAGGCCGCCTTGCAGCGGCTGGGCCCGCGTAGGGTTCCGCGGGTGCCGCCGCGATTCCATGCAGCACGCCAGTGCGTCAAGCCAGGACACCGCAGAAGCACAGCAACCCAGCATTGGAGGCGTGCCCATCAGTACCTGCCGTGTAGCGCCCGAAGCGGGGCCCCAGTATCCAGGCTCCCATCAGCGCTGCGGTGCCGCCAAGCAAGTGGACCACGCCTGATGGGGCGGGCGGGGGTGGGGTGGAGCGGGGGCGGGGGAGGGCGGGGGTGAGGGTGGGCGGGGCAGAGCAAGGCAGGATGGGGCGGTGTGTGTGTGTGTGTCGGGGGGGGGGGGCGCAATTCAGGGCGCTGGCAGTGGCCCCCCCTCCGCGCCAAGCTGGCGGGCGGCGGCGGTGTGTGTTCCCCACTTCACTGCACCTACATCGGCCCCCGCCCCGCCCCGCCCCGGCCCGCCCCGCCCCACCCCACCCCACCCTCAAGGTCAAGGCCAAGGGCAAGGGTAAGCTCACCGCTGCCTGAGAAGTCGATGAGGCCCACTGTGCCCGGGAAGGTGAGGGTGCGCTCCCCGGTGGCGCAGTCGGTGCGGGTCGGCGACAGCCAGCCGTCGGGGGACCACACCCAGTGCGCGGCCACGGGGTAGACTGCGGGAGAGGGAGCGGGGTTGTATGGGGGTTGGGAAGGGGGGAGTGCGGGCGACAGGCAGCCATCAAAATTCGTGCACACGGGACGGTGCAGGCGATGTAGGAGCGGAGGCGGAGGCGCTGCGCCCCTCCTCACTCCTCACCCCACACACCACAAGTCAGCTGATGAACCGCGCCGCGCTGCAGCACTCACCCAGGCCGGTCATGGGAAAGGTGCAGGCAATACAAGAGCCCACCGCTCTGACAAATTAAATGTCAGTGCTGCGGCTCACAGACCACCTTTTTCCCTCTGTGCTCACCCAGGCTGGGTGATGAGGAAGGTGCAGGCGATCCAAGAGCCCCGCCCCCACACACTTGCCCTAAATTCCACACTCTAAGCTTCAGTTGATGAACCATGCTGCGCCCCCCCCCCCCCCTCTCACCCAGTCCGGTGATGAGGAAGGTGTAGGCGATGTAGGAGCCCCACCCCCTACACGCTAAAAAGTTGAGAAGGCACCACGCTGCGGCTCACCCACCCACCCTGTTTTTCCCTCTTTGCTCACCCAGGCCTGTGATGAGGAAGGTGTAGGCGATGTAGGAGCCCCACCTCCCACCCATTAAACTGCAGTAATAGACCGTGCCGCGCTCCCACTCACCCAGTCCTGTGATGAGGAAGGTGTAGGCGATGTAGGAGCGGAAGCGGAGGCGCTCCGCCACCGCGCCGCTCACCAGGGTGGAGGCCGTGGCTGAGAAGGCCCAGCCAAAGAACCAGCGGGAGAGGTAGGTGGGGCCTGCGGGGGACAAATAAGAGCGTAACATTAAAGGAATGTGTGGCGGCGTGTTCTGAGGCGCCGCACTCCCGCCCGCCCGCCGGGTCTGGGGCATGGCCTGGCACCCTTGCAAGTGCGGCACCCCAAAGGTCCGCCCGCCCGCCCACCCACCCACAAAAGGAATTACTCACTGGCTGCTATGCCTCCTGACAGGAAGAAGCCGTCAGTCCCGATAAAGGCGTTGCCATTGCATGAGGCTACCCCCTCCAGGGCGGCCCCCACCGCCCACCACATGAGCACTGCAGGGGGGGAGGTGGGGGAGGGTTCGGGTGGGGGGTGTCGATGCAAGCCAGTGAGCGAAGCAAGTGCACACAAGCAAGTGGGTGCAAGCGAGCGAGTGGGCACAGCGCTCACAGCATGAACACTGTAGGGGGGGCGTTAGGAAGGGTGGGATTGGGGCTGGGGCAGTGCTGGGTGGGCGGTACATGCCAGGAACTGAAGTGAATGCATGCAAGCGAATGCAAGCATGTGAGGCAGGACAGCTCCCCCAACAGGCGCACTGCAGGGAGGGCGGGTGCGCGGTATGAGTATATATGTACCAAAATAAAAGAGTATGTACAAACAAAAAGAAAAGGGGCAGGAGGTCTCACCCGCCACGCACGCGTCGATCACGTTTTTGAGCAGTATGTTCCTCACATTCTTGGCCCGCACGCTGCCGGCCTCCAGCAGCGCAAAGCCGCACTGCAGGGCGGCAGGTGCATCATGTGTGCAAGTGATGGTGAGCATGTTGTGCTCAATTTGCCTTCACCATTCTACTGTGCGTGAAGGTCAGTCAGCAGGAACAAGGACGTCGCCGCTCGGCGCCCGCCTTCAGCGGCGCAGCGCCGCACTGCAGGGGCCAGCAGCTACTGGCAACTGAGGTGGCTGGAAGGAGCTGCGCATCCTGCCTGCCCACGGCAGCGCAAAGCTGTGCTGCAGCACATGACGAGCGACCAGGAATCAGGAAGAGCAATGGCGCCCCGCTATGAGAAAGAAGATGCGCTGCAATGCAGCGCTGTGGTCAAGGAAAGGACCACACAAATTGATGGGAAGTGCTGCCTGGCGGCCGCAGCGCAACGCCGGACTTTTTGCAAAGGGGAGGAGGGGGCATGGGAGAAAGTGGGGGAATGACGCCCAGCGGTTGTGACGAGGAGGTGGACACAGTGTGTGTGTGTGTATGGTGGGAGTGGGAGTGAGATTTGGGTGAGAGCGCAGGGGGGTGAAGCTGGGCAGGCGCTGTGCCGCTGCTTGATGCCCGCGCACACACACGCGCCCCGCCGCCGCCGCTGGAACGGACCGGCCGGACTGGCCGGACTGGCGGAGCTCACTGGACCGTGCTGGCGGGAGTGTGCCCTAAACTCGCGTGCACCCAGCTGCCCGCCGGATCCTCCAGGCCGCCCCCTTTGTTGGGTGCTGCTCCCAGGCCGTGCCGCCCGCAGGCCTGTGGATAGCGGGAGGTGCCGCCCGCCACTTCAGCACCCACACCAGCCACCCGCCCAACGCCGGGCCCCCGCGGTCGCCCACCTGCTGAAAGAAGACGAGGTAGCCACAGAACAGGACTGCGGGTGCATGGTTGGGCAGTGAAGGGGGCATGGGGTGAACGCGGGGTCTACAGGGTGGTGTGAGTGTACGTGGCGGCGGCGCCGCTCAGCAGGACTGCCCGCCTCGCGGTCAGAGCCCGAAACGCGCGAACGCCGCCCCGCCGCCTGCTGGGAGCCGCCCCATGCTGGCCCTGTGCTCCCATAAGCGCCCACTCACGCCACATGTCGGTGAGAGAAGCCTCCAGCATGGCAGGCAGGGTGGCGACATCCAAAGCGGCGGGGGCGGCGGTGGCGTTGCCACCGGCGGTGCCGCCTGCCACTGCTGAGAGCGTTCTACCGGTCAGGCCCTCCATGGCGCCCCCAGTGCCCCGTATCTGCTCGCCGAACAGCCTGCTGGGGGCGGACAAGGGAGGGGTGGGCCGTGCGAGGCAGTTCAGGGCCCACATTGCACGTGCGCGCTACCCACCCTCTGGCAGCCAGGGCGCGCTCTGACGCCAGCCGATCGAATTTGAGAATGCGAAGACATGCAGGGAGCCCGGACTGGCCTGCAAGCCTTCAGCGCCGCCGGTGTGCCTCTTGCACCAATTAGGCGCCGCCCGACTGATGTTTTCCACGTCAAAGGACTTGAGCGCCGCTGTTATGTTCCCTCGTCCAAGTAGCAGCTGGGATTTGAGTATGTCCAAAATCTTGGGCCGCGTCCAGTCAGCAATTGGATTGGCGTCCGTCCACGCCTCCGCCCCCCCGCTCGTCCCCTCTCGCACACCGCATTACAATCGCTCAGGCGTCAGGATTCAGCGCTAACATCGTTCACCTCCTGTTCACCCACAGGCATGGTGCTGTCACCGCCGCCTAATAAGGAGCCGTCTGGAGCTGGAGCTTCCGTTCCCCCCGCCCCGCGCTCACCACCACCGCTGCCCCCGCTGCTGCCCCCGCTGTCGCCGCCCTCCTCCCCGTGGTCGACGGCCAGCATCCGGATCCAGCCTGCATGCAGGGAGCACAGCAGGTGCGCGTGAGTGGGTGCGAGCGGGGATGCGGAGCAGTGTGCCAGCAGATCTCCCTGCCTGACGCCACCCGTGACCGTTCGTCGACCGTGCGCCCTGCAGCTGTTCGATGCCAGCACCTGGCCTCTACTGAGGCCCCATGCCCCACTGCACCGCAATCTCTGCTCTGCCACCACCATCCCCACCCGCGGCCCGGCCCGCATCTGCGTGCGCGCCGTGCCAGCACCTCGGCCCGGACCTGCACGCATACCATTCAAGAACGGACCTGCACCCCTGCCGTCAAACACACCCCTCTCACCGAGGTCCACAGGCTTGTCCCAAGACGTCGCTTTGGTCTCCTGATTGTAGTAGTAGTACCGTGGCGAGCTGCCCCCTCCTCCCAACTCCAGCCAGAGCATCGTCCAGTCCTGGAGGACAAAGGCAGCAGCGGCGGCGGCAGCGGGAGCAAGGCTTGGGGGCAGGCAGATGGCGCCGGGGCTCAGCGGTGGCAGCAGAGCCAGACACAGAGCCAGTCAGAAGAGACAGCAGCAGCCAGAAGCAGAGGGAGCAGCGGTGGCAGGGCGGCGGCAGCGGCAGTGGCAACAGCAGTGGGCAGCAGCAGCAACCGCTGACCATGCGCAGCAGCAACTGCAGCAGAAGCAGCAGCAGCAACCGCTGACCATGCGCAGCAGCAACTGCAGCAGAAGCAGCAGCAGCAGCAGGAGGGCGGCGGCAGCGGCAGCAGACGTGGCAGCAGCAGCAGCTGGCCATGGGCAGCAGCAGCGGCAGCAGCAGCAGCAGCAGCACAGCAGCAGCAGCAGCAGCAGGAGGGCGGTAGAGCCGCGGGCTCGCGCCGTGCGGCGTCATCCCGCCCCTCCCAATCTCCCCTCGATCCCGCTGGGTGCTTGCCTGGGGCACCCCCTTGGCCCAATGGCCCTGCGCGCTGATCCAGAACCTCTCTCCTGTGGCTGGGTGGATGTACGGCACGTTTCCACCTGGGCACAAGGGCGGGGCAGGGGGCAGAGGCATGGGAAAGTGATGAGGAGCGGACCAAAGAGGGAGCAGGGGTGGGCGGCAGGGGTGGGGCAACGCGGGCGGAAGCTCTTTGCGAACTGCCGACAGCTTCGTTGTCAAGCAGCTGTCGCTGTGCTGTACACGCAATGGCTGTTACGTTCCTGCTTGGGTTGGGTTGCTTGATCTTGCCGGCCGCTGAATGCGCTTCCGCCTTCACATGGGTGCTGGGCCGGCAAGCGGCACCGGCAAGCACGTGGCGCACCTGGTGACTCCGCCTGCTTGCTGCCAGTCACCGTGTTGTAATATTCCCAGCTGCGCGCAAAAATAAGATGGGAAGTGCACAGCGTGGTGCACTTGCTGGGATGGCCTGGGGGCGGCAGCGGCGCCGCCTCCGACGCTGGGAGGAGGCCTGCCGGCGTAGCTCACCGCGAGTCCACAGGCGGCAGGTCGGGCGGAAGGGCTGGCGGCGTTAGCTGCGCTTCCTCTTGAGCCTCCGCTTGAGCCTGCGCCACCGCTTCCTCTGCAAGCGTGCTGCGCAGAAGCCCGCTCGCCAGGCAGCACGCCCAGAGTGCCACCCGCAAACTGATCATCATGTTATGGCCCAACAATGATTCGGAACATGACGACACGCGAACAGGGGCAGCCGCTCCCCGCCAAGGGGTACCGCCCGTCCCGCCTGCGCAGCCAGCGCCCCCCACGCTGTGCCTGCCTCCAAGGCGGTGTCCAAGTTCCCAAGGACTAGGTCCCTCACCCTTCTCTCCTATCCGGTACGTTGTGCATTGCAGTATGCAGTCATTTGTGTGTGCGCGTGGGGGGGGGGCAACTCAGCAGACAAAGCAGAGGGGACAGTGTGGGAACAGGAGCGAGCGGGGCGTGTCGTTGGGAGGGGAGGGAGCGAGGCGGGGAGGTTTCTCTGATGAGCGCAGACATAGGTGAAGATGGGGAAGAATGGGAGGCAAGAAGCGCCAGGCGAGCGCTTGCGTGGCGCCAGCGGGCAGGCGGCAGCCACGCCGCCGGCGTGCACGTGCAGCAGGGGGGGCAGCGGAGCAGAAAAATATCCCGAATAAAATGGGAGTGGGGAGCAGGAAACGGGGGCGCGCGATGGTGGAATGTCATGGGGTGCGGGGCGGGGCGGGGCGGGGCGTGGGCTGGCATGCTCGCAGCTACTGGGCAGCGCACACACACCGGGGTGGAGAGCTGCCAAGGCCGGTGGGGGGCGGCGGCGCCCGCATGCCCAGCTGAACAGTGCTGAGCCCAGCTCAGCTCTAGAACCAGGCCATGTACTGCCTCAGCAGTACCGCCTCAGCAGCTTAGTTCTTGTACCGCATGGAAGCCTTCTCAAAGCCGACAGTGGGGAACTGCAGCAGGGACGGAGAGCACGGCGAGGTGAGAGGTGGGCAGGTGGGCAAGAGGCAAACAGGAAGGCAAGAGAGGGCAGGCAGGCCATGGACATGTTCAAGCACAAACCGCATAGATTGTTTTACAATCTCATGTAAACTCAGCCGCCTGCCTGGCAACATCCTCCAACTGGCGCGCACCCCGGCCCAGCGCCCAACCCGCCTCAGGAGTGCAGCACGCCCGGCATCCCGCTCAGGCACCACCCCACCCAGGCGCTTCAAGTCCACATCCACATTCAGAGCTGGAGCAAGCATATAAAATTGAGCCCACCTGCTTGGCAAAGTCCTCCACCTCGCCGCGCAGCGCGCCCAGCGCCTCCGGCTCCCCCGCCTCCAGCGCCTCCCGGAAGTCCTTGAGCTTGGGGCCGCTGGCCTTCTTCAGGTCGGCAGCAATCTGCACCGCCCTGCAGCAACCGGGGCGGATGCAGAGAGGGGGGCACAGACGAAAGGGCAGGTTGGTACCAGAAGAAGAGAAGAAGGAAAGACTGGCCTGCTTGGCAGCAGTCTGCACCGCCCTGCGGCATGGGGGCGAATACAAAGAGGGGCCCACGGCTGGAACAGGAAGGTTGGCAGGCACCAGTGTCAGAAGAAGGGAAGAAGGACAAGCTGGCCTTCTTCGGGTCGGCGGCACCTGGCAGCGCAGAACGGGAGGAGATGCAGTGCGACGCATTGCGAGGATACACAGAACAATAATCAGAACACCAACACGAGGGCTCCTCTGTCCAAAACAAAGGCCTGTACTCCACGCGCCCCCTACCTCGCCCAAGCCGTGCACCGCCCCCAAATAATTCAAACAGGCCACCAGCCTCACTCACCTGTCCACAAACTCCGCCACCTTCTCAAAGTCGGTCTCCACAAAGCCGCGGGATGTGAGGGCGGGGGAGCCCATGCGCAGGCCGCCGGGCACCATGGCCGACACGTCACCGGGCACGGTGTTCTTGTTGGCAGCGATGTGGGCCAGCTCGAGGATGCGCTCCACGCGGGAGCCGTCCACGCCCTGCAGGGAAAGCGGGAGGAGGAGGGCGGGCAGGTGAGGAAGCCGCGAGGAAGGGAGGGGGGCAGCGCTGCACGGTCTTTCGTTGCCGCTTGCATACCCATGAAGCAATCAGACAACCAGCAATGTGAGATCAGCACACACACCTAAACACACACACACACACACACAAAGGCTTATGCGAGTGGCGAGGCCCTCTTGCCTTGGGGCGCAGGTCGGTGAGCACGATGTGGTTGTCGGTGCCGCCGGAGACGAGGGAGAAGCCGCGGGAGGCGAGGCCGTTGGCCAGGGCCTGGGAGTTGCGCAGGACCTGCGGCATGGGGCGGGGAGGGAGGGACCGCAGCAGGCACGTCATGACACGAAAACAGCACCAGCGAGGCGGGAGCGGGGGGAGGGACCACAGCAGGCATGTCATGACACGAAAGGAGCAGAGATGAGGTGCGAGGCAAGGGCCCGGGAGAAGCTCCGCGAGATCTTTCTATCTTCGAACCAGCAGGGCAGGCAGCATGCGTGATGGGGCAGTGATGACAGTACTGCAAAGCAAGCCAGCCTCACCTGCTCCTGGTAGGCCTTGAACTCAGCAGTGGCTGCCTGCTTCAGCGCGCACGCCAGGCCGGAGATGGTGTGGTTGTGCGGGCCGCCCTGCACGGCAGGTGGGTATGGGTTGTACAGGAGAACAGAAGGTTGGGAAGAGGCAGGCGCTGGTGCTGCTGGTGCCGCGTAGCCAGGGGCGAGCGGGGCGCAAGCAGGCGCGTGCACGGCTCCGCACCCCCCCGTAACGCAGCGCACGGAGCGGGATGCACTCCCAACAGCACGGCAGCGCAGCCAGAGCGCTGGGCCAGAAGCCTCGCCGGATGAGAGAGCATGTCAATAATGGTTGGCTAGGGCCAAGTCAACAGGCACAGCGTGCACAGCGGGCGGGACCACAGCGTGCACAGCGGGCGGCAGCACAGTGCGTGCCTGGAGTCCGGGGAAGACGGAGAAGTTGATGGGTCCCTCCAGGTCGTACATGATCGGGTTGCCCTTCTTGTCGGTGCCCTGCAGGCAGGATAGGAGGTGAACACAAGGTTTTGACGACAGTAACAGGGGCGGCCTACAGTGCATGTACATGATCTGGTTGCCCTTTTTGTCGGTCCCCTGCAGGCAACAATGTGAAAACGGCAAAAATGTGAACGAGGCAGAGGTGTGATGGGGCCCTCCTGGGTGCGGCAGAGCAGGCGGGCGCTCCAGTCACATTATGTAAGCCACACATCACACAGCCAACAACAAGCGCCCCCCACCCCACCCTCACACACCTTCTGGCCCTTGCGGTTGAAGATCCCCAGACACACACGGACACGAAAGCAGCCACCCCCTCACCTTCTGCCCCTTGCGGTAGAAAATCATCGCACCGCGGGGGCCGCGCAGCGACTTGTGGGTGGTGGTGGTCACCACATCGGCATAGTCAAAGGGGGAGGGCACGATGCCGGCGGCCACCAGGCCCGAGATGTGTGCCATGTCGGCCAGCAGCACGGAGTTGTGCTTGTCTGCAGAGATGCGGGAGACAAGGGGGACAACAGCATGGCAGCAAGTCTTAGGGAGGGAAACGGGGCCGCGTGGTGCTGTGTGCTGGCTCATCCCACAATCAGTGCGGGCAGAACAACAGGGAGCACGGTGATAGGTGCAGCCCGCCCCCCCCCCCCCCCCCCACACACACACAGACCTGCCACGGCGCGCATGCGGGGGTAGTCGTAGTGCCGGGTGTAGGCGGAGGCGCCCGCCACAATCAGCTTGGGCCTGCGGCAATGGGAGTGGGAGGGGGCAGGAGGGAGGGAGGGAGGGAAGGTGGGCAAGTGGGAGGAGGAGGGAGGGGGGCGGAGGCACCCGCAACAGTCAGCTTAGACCTGCGGGGGCAACAGCAAATACTGGAGAGAGGGAGGGAGGGAGGGAGGGAGGTGACAAGGTGAGCCAGCGGGAGGAGAGGGAGTGGGCAGGGGCGCCCGCCACAATCCGCTTGGACCCGCGGGCGGCAGCAGGGAGGGAGGAAGGGAGAGCACACCAGGCGGGCGGGCGGGCGCAGGGCAGCGCAGGGCGCACGGCTCGCCACAGCACGCGCTGCAGGCTACCACCAGCCCTTTCCATCCACTCTACAGTGCATTCCTCCCGCATTCAAGTGACAAAGTAAACCCTTAGCTTGCCGTTGCACCGACGCCTCCCACCTGAAGAGGGTGGCCGTCTTCTCCATCATGTCGTAGTCAATGAGGCCGGTGGACTCGTCCAGGCGGTACGGCATGGTCTGCAGTACCAGGGGGAGCAGGACAGCGGTACAATGTCGGCACCCAAGCTGGGGGGGCATGGTCTGCAGCAAGCACACCACGACAAGAACAACCAGCAACAACAAAAAACGGGTTCAACAGAGGGGCGCCACCCCCCACCAACAGGAACAGCAGTTGGAGCGAGGGACAGAAGAGCAGGCAAAGGGCGCACATCGGAGACAGATGTAGGGTGGCGTGAAACTAGCACAAGTGCACAGGAGCACAGTACATGTAGTTCTTTTGTTGAATGGAAGCTGATCAGCGGCGCACCTCGAAGAAGATGGAGGTGGCGGAGATCAAGGCGGGCAGGCAGGACAGCAGGTTGCAATGAGCAGCAGAACGGGTGCCAGGTAGAAGAGAGCGCGCTCGAAGAAGATGGAGGTGGCGGAAGAATGGCACACACGCACACACATGTATCAGAACTCGTATTTGCCTTCTCAAAAGTACCACCTTTGCCTTCTCAAAAGTACCACCTTTGCCTTCTAAAACATTCCACCAGCAGCGGCGCACCTCGAAGAAGATGGAGGTGGCGCAAGAACGGCACACACGCACAGGAGCACATACACAAATGTACGTGAAACCTAATTGCTTTCCCAACAGCACCACCAGCAGCGGCGCACCTCGAAGAAGATGGAGGTGGCAGAGATCTTCTTGGTGTCGGTTTGGTAGCCGTGCGACAGGTGGCCGCCTGCGGGCGCAGCAGGCACAGCAGGCACAGCAGTAGGTCAGCGGTGATGGCGGAGAAAGCGGCAGCAGCGGGGCAGATCTAGAGCCTTGCTGCGTTCATGGGGCATCCGCACAAGAGCCCTCACCATCACTCACACCCCCCGCCCCGCCTTGCCAGGCCCCTCCCACCTTGAGGTGCCGCCTCACCGTGGGGGCAGGTCAAGTAGTGCCAAGCTGCGGTCATGGTGCGCATCAGCACAAGAGCCTACGCCAACACCCTCCCAACAAGCCCCACCCACCACGCTCTGCCGCCTCGCCGCGGAGGCAGGTCCAAAGCGTTGCTGCCCCCGTGAAGCGTCGGCCCATGCCTTCAGCAATGCCCAGGACCCCCGCCCACACCAGGAGCCCCTCCCACTGTTTTCCATTGCCTCACCGTGGGGGAGGTCAAGTGCCATGATGCGGTCATGGGGCTTGAGCAGCGCGGTGTACACCTGCAGGGGGGGAGGGACACATGCACACACAGTTGGGGCGGGGGGAAAGGTGCAAAATGCGCGGCTGCACGGGGCGGAGCGGAGCGACCTCCCTCCCTCTTCAACCGACCCCAACCACCCCCACGCCTGCGTACACGTCGCGAGTTCCGTTGCGGAAAAAACAGGCTGTCAGCCCAATCAATCAAGCAAGAAGCAAGCAAGCAAGCAAGCCAGCCAGCCAGCCCGCATGCCTGGAAGTTGGCTGGGGAGCCGGACAGGCTCTGCACGTTGACGCCCCACTGCTCGGGGTCGAGGCGGAACGCGGCCAGGGCGCGCTTCTGCAGCAGAGAATGGGTCAGTGTGCACAATCAATAAAGATTCGTGAATAATGGTTGGGATGAGAACAAGGCTGGTCGAGGCGGAACGCCGCCAGGGCGCGCTTCTGCGTGGGCGAGTTGGGAACAGTGTGAGGCAGGGTGAATTGGCCATTTCGCCCATGCAGGCCTGCCACATGTGCATGGGCTGTGCCTGCTGCGCGGTACAATTGAGCGGTACAATTGAGCGGTACAATTGAGCGGCCACAGGTCCAGCCTGACACGGAGAGCCACCAGGGCGGTTGTACATGCACGCGCAGCAAACTGAGGGTGCGAGGGGCACGTGGGCGCGCTCCTGGGAGGGCGCTCGTTCCATGTCGCCGCTTGGAAGGCGCACAACCTCGAATGGCATCCCACCCACCTGGCACAGGCGCTCGGCCTGGTCAATGAATTCGTTGCCGCCGTAGTAGCGGGCGCCGGGGTAGCCCTCGCTGTACTTGTTGGTCATCACTGCAGGAGCCAGGGAGGGGGAGAGGAGGTCAGGCTATGCATGTGGGTGGCCGGTGCAGCGGGGACAGGGCGAAGGTCGAGAGGGGTGGCAGCCCTCGCTGTACATGCGGGTCATCACTGCAGGAGGGGGGAGCGCATAAGAGGGGCGGAGAGGCAGGCAGCGGCTGCGGGCAGAGCGCCAAGGGGCAGGGTGCGTTTCGTGGGGCGCTTGGGTCGGGCCGCGCTCTTCCTTCACTCGCCGAACCTGACTCAAATGCGCTCGGCCCCCACCCCATCCCCTTCTCCAGCTTACACTCACCAACCCCACATCATTCCTCCCAACCCCAATCATCCGGCCCCGCCGCCTTTATCATGCTGGCTGACACAAAGTTGTCAGAGCGGACCAGCCAGCCCCCTTGTGCGCCCGGCCGGTTCTCCCCATCTTTCCCCCACCTTTCAACCCCGCCCACACCGCCACAACCAGCTGAGCTGGCACGTGCACACCTCCCCTGCCTGCTGGCACATGCTCCTCCCCCCTCGCCCCCCTACACACACCCCACCCTCCCAGTCGCACTCACCCGACCCCACCGCCTCCATCACGCTGGCCGACACAAAGTTCTCCGAGGGGATCAGCTCCAGCCCCTTGTACTGCCGGTTCTTCTCGTGCTCAATGATGTCCTCCAGCTCAGGGTCCACCTCGCTCAGGGGGGCATTGAGCACCTTGGGCCACTGCGCGTGCACAGGAGGATTGACGCAGAGATACAGAGAGAGTGATGAGCACGTGCGGCCCGGGGGCACAGGTTTGATGGAGGCTCGACAGTCAGGCAGGTCGTTGCGTGCTCGGCTGATACGTGCGCCTCGCGGAGGGGGGCGTTCAGCGCCTTGGGCCGCTGCATGCAGGAGGGGAGCAGGCGCAGCGCACGGACAGGGGGGCCGGTGAGCACGTGTGTGTCGACCGACACACACACACACAATGTGCGCTAGAAAAAAGGTCATACGGTAAGTCTCAGGCTTGAGTAGTATGCCAACTTAAGGGGGACAATGCAACGAAAGTACTATTAGACATCACCAGCCAGTTGTTTTCAGGAGCAAAGGGGAATATGCAAGTTTCTGAAGGCGAGGCTAGTCAGGCGACAGGGCCGGGAGGGGGTGGGGAGTGTTTGGGAGCAGGAGAAGCGTGCCTCATCTGCAGGCTGCCATGTGCTGCACGGCCTGGCACGCATGTACGGCTGGTGGGGGCGGGCCGGCCAAGGAGACGGGCGGCTGGGTGGGCAGCCTGCAAGAAGCTGGCGGTGCCGTGGCCGCTCCTATTTTTAGGGGCCCGACACACTGACCTGCCTGCCTGGCTTTCGATGATGACCAGGGCTTTTGTGACCATTGGTGAACGAAATTTCCAGCAAAACCAGCCCTGGGATGCCTGCGCGGCCCACTAGTGGCCGGGCGGCAGTAGTAGGGTCCCGTCGCCGCAGGCGGCGGCGGCAGCGGCGGCAAGCCTCACCGTGACGTGCTTGCGGCTGGCATCCCCCGCGAAGCGCTTGTAGTCATCCTCGTTGCTGCCAGCCTGCAGGCAGGCAAGGAGGCGCGGTTCAGCTGGCTCCCCAGGCCGCTGGCCCCCAGCCAAGCCAAGCTCCGATTGCCCAGCGCCTCACCTGTGCAGCGAAGCCCCGGGAGCTCGATCCCTGCAGGCAATGTGGCACTCGGGTGGTAAGAGTGTGCTCGTGGGGAGCGACTGGGCAGGCGGGAGCTGCGGAACCACTCACCAGGCCCCTCAGGCTGGCCAGGCCGCGCCGGCTGACACGAGCTAGCTGAAGCATTGTCATGGTGATCGAGCTCCAAATGGTGGACGATGGCGGGCTGTGCAGGCCTTTCAACCTGGGATGCCGTTCACACCCGACAGCCTGGCAGTGGCTCTCCTGTTGAAATGGGGATCTTTGGCACCCTTCTCCTGCCCAGATTAAGTTGAACTACCGAGACTTGAAAAAGTGGCAGCCAGAAGCGAGGGCCCTGAGCGCCCAAGCCCGGTTCCGCTGCCGCCTCCGCCCGCCGCACACTCGGGGGAGGCCCACGCTCACGACATTCCCCTCCCCTGACAAGAAGCGGCGGTTGTGCCTTCCATATGCATCGTTAAACTTTTGTTTGCGTATGCATCAGCAAGGAGGGCGGCCTGCACGGCATTTCAGTTGGCTCTCTTCCTGGGGTGCCTGCCCGTCCACCGATCTCCTCTGGACCGCCCACTGCTGCTCATTCTTTTTCTGTGCGCAGCACTCATATAGCAGTTGCAGCTTGATAATGCCGCAGTTGATGTCAACGTGTCCTAGAATTATGGGACTCAGTCACATATTCTCAACCCTTGCTTGCTGCTTCTATCACCCCATGGGTGGCCACGCCGCGCTGCCGACGCTGCCGTCGACCCAAGCAGACACTTCCCCAGCTTCTCTGCTGGCCGCCCGAGGGACTTCTCTTACTTCACAGAAGTAATCTGCCATCCAATTTACTGCCTTGAAGGCCGCGCTTGAGCTACACACGTGTTCGGCTTTTGGGCACCGGCCTGCACCCTCATACCGGGTTCGCCTCTGCAATGGCGTCTGGCGGTGTAGTTGCATAGCGGGGATCGGATCGCCGGCACCTCGGCGAGCACCACTCGTCCCGCCAAGTTTGTTTGCCGCGCGTGCGGGGGCTGCTTGAGGCACGCGTGTTCCGCCAGCAGCGGCCAGCGCCCGCCAGAAGCAGCGGCTTGGAGCTGCAAGCACCGCAGGGCACCGCGGGCCGGGTGACGTGCGCGCGGCGTCTGTGCCGCCGGCTGCGGCGGCAGCTGCAGCTGGGAGCCTCGGGTGAGTGCTGCAGGTCCTTCCCGCCCCGCTTCGGGCTGCCACCTCAGTGCTGCTGCTCTCCTCCTGTGTTGTGTTGTGCACCCCCGGCTGTTGGCTGGGAACTCAACTCGATGGCCCCATCCCCACCTGGGTGCAGGCCCGCCACGCACCGGCAGCGGCGCACGCACCCGCGGCGCCGCCCTCTGCCGCCATGCTCTCCCGCCTGGGGTTTGACGCACTGGCAGCGCTGGCGCTGGCGGTAACTGCACTGCTGGGTGCTTACACACCGGCGTACCTCGCGAAGCGTGACCGGCTGGCGGGGGGCAACGGGCGCAGCCTGGCATATGTCCTCGGCAACATGCTGTCGGCAGGTGGGTGCCCACTGGGCTCAGGCGGTCATGGCAGCGCCTGATGCCAATACTGGGTGGCGTTTGGCCCGGTGCGCTGGACGGATGGCTGGGTCTCTGGCGGGAGCCAAGGCTGCAAGTGTTGGTGGCCAGCCAGGCGCGGCACCCCCTGCTGGCTGCTGGTGCACCGATCCTCCTCGGTCGGGCCCACAAGCGCGCTCCTGCCGCTGGTGCTGCCGCACCGTCGGCGCTGCAGACGTTGGCTTGCAGTCTTGAGTATCGTGCTGCGTATGAATGCTGACTCAACAACGTCGCACCATGCTGCGCTGCAGGCGTGATGGTGTCAGCGGGGTTCTGCCACTTGCTGGGGGAGGCTCTGAAGCAGATGCCCAAGATGCAGGTCAGCACTGGCACAGCACAGCGGGGCGCGGCACAGCATGCGCAGCATGATGCATCGCAGCATGCCAAGGCACGCCGCGGCAAAGCGACAGGCATCCGAGAGCGGTGCCGTGCGGCGACGCGCCGGGGCAGGCGGCAGCCGTCGCATGCAGCGGCCAGAATGCACGCTCTCTCCCCATGCCCCCTGCCGCTGGCGTGCCTGCCCTGGCTCCTGCCCACCACCCACCCTGCCCACCCTGCTGCTCCCGCCCCCCGCAGTTCCCGCTAGCCCCCTTCCTCTGTGGCACAGGCTACCTCTTCACTCTGGTTGCCGACAGGATCGCTGCCAACGCGTCTGGCCACGGCCACCCCAGCGGCTGCGGGCACCATGCGCTGCCCACCCGGGGGCCCGCTGCCGACAGCTGCTGCGCGGTGGAGGTGCTTGCAGGTGTGGTGCACAGGCTGCCAGGCGGGCAGGCAGGCAGGGCTGCCACTGAGGAAGTAGTCAGGCAGCTGCAGGGTGGGGGCAAGGGAGTGGCAGTGATGGTTCCAAGGCGCGTGGCGATGGCATGGGGTGGAAGGACAACGAGTGTATGGGCTGGCTGCCGCGTGCTGCCCAGCTGTCGACAGGCGGCCGGTTAGTCCATGCTCAAAACGGGACTGGGCCGTACTCGTGTGCATGTGCTGCCCTTGGCCCAACTGTTGTCCCGGGCCTCGTGTCGCACATGCTTAGCAGTCGACCCTCCCACCATGCCCGCCCACCCGCCCACTGTCCATTTCATGCTTGCCTGCAGGCATGGACATTGCGGAGCGTAGCGTGCGAAGCGGCCCGGGGGCTCTCGACAAGCACAGCAGCGATGCAGAGGCGCTCTGCCTGCTTGATGGCAGCCCCGGTCGGCCGCCGCGCAGTCACAGCGCGCCCGGCGGCGCCCCCGTGGGCCCAGGCAGCAGCAGCCTCAGCCTGAGCGCGGGCGGCAGCCACCTGAGGCACGTGCATGCCGCCTCCGCCGCCAAAGGGCACGGCCACGGCCACGCCAACGGGCTGCAGCATCATCACAACGGCAGCAGCAGCGGGCTTCACGAGCAGTCCCACCAGCAGCACTCTGCAGGCATGCTTGCAGCGCCGCTGAATGACGTGGTGGTGGATGGGGTGCTGCTGCCAGGAGACCGCAGCGGGAGCAGGCATGGCGGCGGCGGTGGGGAGGGCGGCAAGGACGCCGCCGCGGCCGTCGTGGCAGCCGCCCTGGGCGGCCGCAGACCCAGCATCGACGGCTGCAGCGGCGGCGGCGGCAGCGGGCGGCGCCAGCCGGGGATGCACCGAGACAGCAGCGAGAGTTTAGTTTTCGACATTGAGCCAGCAGAGGCGGCTGACGGGCCCCTTTTGGGCGGCCCGGCAGGCGCCCCAGCCGACGGCGGCGGCGGCGGCGGTGGCGGCAGCGGCAGGCGCGTGTCCTTCCTCACAGCCATGCTGATGGGGGTGGCGCTGTGCTTCCATTCTCTGCTGGAGGGGGCTGCCATGGGAGCACAGCCAACCATCAGGTGAGCGGGGTAGCGGAAGGCGGTGGGTGAGCCGGAGGGTCGGGCAGCTGGCCAAGTCATGCGCGCCCAGCGCCGCACCTGCAGTATGCATTCGCCGGCACACGCCGCCTGCGACTGAAACCCCTGCAGCAGCTAGCTGCACAGCGTGGGTGACACACGTTGCTGTGGGATGCACAAGAGTATGCTGCCCTCCTTCTCCCCTCCGCTGCTGCATGAGCATATCCTCGCCGCGGTTGGTTGCCGGCCACCCACCAGTTCTGCCCGCCTCCCATGTCCCCTCCCAGTTCTATTGATTCAGCTCTTATCTTCTGGCCAACCAACAACTGCTCTCGTGCTGCCCCTCCTGCCTGCAGCAACTCGCTGCACATCTTCATCGCGATTGTGAGCCACAAGGGGTTGGCTGCGTACGCGCTGGGCAGCAGCATCGTGGACTCGGACGCCAGGTGGGGCAGGGCTGCGTGTAGTCCACACATTGTGTATGTGTGGGGCAGGGCTGCATGTAGTCCACGAACATTGTGTATGTGTGTGTGTGTGTGGTTGCAGGTGTGCAGGTGTGTGTTCCAGAGTGATTTGGGAATCAGGGTGGCTGGGTGCTGAGAGGCCAGCATCGTGGACTTAGCACCACTGCCTCTCCTCTGGCCCAACCCTGTGCTTTTCATCCCCCTCCCCTCCCCTGCCCCCCCTGCAGAATGCGCCGCTTCTGGAGCACCACCCTGCCCTTCCACCGCTGCCCCTCTTCTGGCCTGCCTCAACCCTGTGCTTTTCATCCCCCACCCCTCCCCTGCCCCCCCTGCAGCATGCGCCGCTTCTGGAGCGTCATCCTGCCCTTCACCTTTGCCTCCCCGGTGGGCATCTTCCTGGGCTTCATCGTGTCGGATCTGGCCAAGGGGGTGGGGGCCGCCTCCATCTCAGCCCTGGCGTCAGGTGGGGACGCATGTGCATGGAGGAGCGTTGGCATGGGTGCATTGGGACACGCTTGCATGCCTGTGGCAGGTGGCACACAAGCACACGAGGGATGTCACCCACAGGGGCGGTTGACGGGGTTTGTACTGGTGCCACTGTGCATCTTTCTGGCCTGAGTCGTGCCCGACCTGGTTGAGAGTGTGTTGCTTTTTAGGGCACCTTTTTTCATGGCGCCCGTCCTGTGAGACCTTCCTTGCGTGGGCACACGCCCTGGTCTCTGCCTCTTGCTGTCCCAGCCCTTGCCGTGCCTGCAGGCTCTCTATTCAATAAGCAGCTTTTACAGGGTCAACCCGCAAGGAGGAGTGCTCCAACGACCCTTGCCTTCCCTGGCTGCTTGTTGTTTTGTCGGTGCTGCAGGCACCTTCCTGTACGTCGCCTTCATGGAGGTGATCCCCAAAGAGCTGCGCGAGCCCGACCACGTGCCCCTCAAGCTGGCCGCCCTCCTGGCCGGCTTCTGTGCCATGAGCGTGCTGGCCGTGTGGGCGTGAGAGCGGGACCGACCGAGCGGCACTTTGGGCGCGCTGCCCCCCCACCCAGAGAGCCTAGCACACAGCACAGTCTAGCGCCAGTCGAGCTGAGCTGCGCACGTGCGCGCAGCAGAGCGACCCATCCCCACACCTCAGCTCAGCACAGCACAGCACAGCATGGCACACGTCAGCGCACCTCACAGAGCGCACAGCCCACCTTCACCGCAAGCCTTCCATGCCAGCGACTCGCGTCACACCTGATCACACATTTCGCCTCGCCCCCCACCTTGCAACGATTTGCCGCCTGCGATGACTTTCTCGCTTAATTTCGGCCCATGACTGCCAACTGCCGCACAGCGCTGTGCTGCGTCGCGCTGCATGGCCATGCCCACAACACAATGCTTAGTACGCATACACCCCGGTATGCATGCATCTGTCTATCCCTGTTCCTCTCCCTGCTGCCAGGCCTCTCCCTTGCCTGCGCACGCCCGCCCCCCTCACTGCCCCTTCTCCTGCTGCTGCCCCTCCCTTGATCGCACATTCTATCCTGGCGCCCATGCTGCTCCTGCCACGCCAGTCACATGCGCCGCGCTCCCCTCTCCCCTGTCCTGCTCCTACCTCCTGCTCCCGCCACTCCCCTCCTGCTGCTCCCTTTCTGTTGGCCAGCGCCACCGGCCCATGTAAACATCGGCCGTTTGGGATGCCTGTCAATATGAGCAGCAGCAGTGCACCATAAATTGCGTTTTTGACACGGTTGGTGCATGGCACCGGCCTTCATGACAGCATCAGAAAGGTTGGCTGGACCCCCAGCTGGCAACCACTAGCGGCACATCACCGCCATGGCTGGGACCGCGCTGGGCGGCGGGCAGCATGAGGGTGTCCTTGCCTTACCGCATCCGGCATCCTCCCTTAGCTCCGGCACCTTACCCAGACAACTGCACCATGCCTGCGTGATGCTGAAGCTAGCCAACGCTATGCAGACCCAGCCGGCGGCGAGCTGCTCCAAGGCCAAGCTGGATAGCCTGTTCATCCAGTGGTTCTCGCTGCCGGAGACGCAACGGCTGGTGAGCTTCCGGGTGGCTCGGGCAGGTGCCGGCCGCGCTGCAGATGGCGGTGCCCGCTTGACCTGCTCGGTTGCTCCGGGACGCCGCCCCCGCAGGTTTTGGAGCTGCTGGATGACGTGAAGCACGGCAGGCGCACCGCGCTAGCGGCCGGCTCGCGCAAGGGCCACTCCCCTTCAAACCAGGTCGGGCGCGAGCGGCGGCGCGGGCTCGCTGCACTGTGCCGCTGTCCTGTGGCAGCGTGTGGGGCATGCAGGCATGCCGAGGGGCTCGTGGGTAGCATGGCCACATGTGATCAGCATGGAGAGCTGTACTGTTGCCTGCAGGATGCCGCAAGCCCTGCCACGCGCGGATGGTCTGCTGGGCCCCGTCCCTCCGCTCACCGCACCTGCGCCCCGCTTGGGCCCCCACATACCATTGTGCAGCCGCCGCTATCGCCGCGCAAGGCGGGCGTGCCGCAGTCGCCGGTGTCGCCGTCATGCAAGCCCGCGCCGCCGCTCAAGCTGCCTCCGGTGCGTTTGTTTCCTCTCTCCCCTGTCCCTCCCGGTGGCACCGGGCATCACGGCGCTGGATGGGAGCACGTATCTTATCTCTTGCAGGGCCCGCCTGGATGGTGCCATGCGGGTGCCTTAGCCTATGCCTATCAGCAACCATGGCATCCAGAGCCCCGCCTCAAAGCAGCCGTCAGCACTTTTTGACAGGCAGTCTCCAGTTGCCCCATGCGAAGCAGAGGCGCCGGCCCAGCTGCTGCCCTGCTGCTCCGTGCTGGCCGCCTGCGCGCTCGTCATGCTCATCCCTCCATCCCCACTGCCACTCCCCTGCAGTCCCCCCACCTCCTCTCCATCCCCCAATTTTACTTCCCCCAGCTGGGGCCCCAGCCGGAGGTGCAGCGGGGGATGGAGGAGCGGCTGATGAGTGTGCTGGGGGCGCAGCCGCATGGGCTGGCGGTGGACGACCTGAAACGCATGCTGCAGCAGGTGGGCGGGTGCTGCCCCTGATGTGGTTGGCTATTTGGGTGCGTGCTGCAGCAGGGGCTGGCGGTGGACGACCTGAAGGGCATGCTGCAGCAGGTGTTGGGGCGGGGGCTGCCCATGCTGTGGTTTTTTTGTCTTTTTGTTGTTTTGGGTGGTGCATGCTGCAGCAGGGGCTGGCCGTTGACGACCTCGAGCGCATGCTGCAGCAGGTGGGCGGGGCGGGTGCTGCCCCTGCTGTGGTCTGTTGTGTTGTTGGGTTTTGGCTGGTTCTTTGTTTCTTTTTGTGGGTGCATTTCGTTTTGTGGGTGCTGCCTTGTGATCTGACATGCATGTTGCAGCAGGTGGGCAGGTCTGCCCATGCTGTGGCTGGTGTTGTTTGGGTGTGTCTGGGGCTGTGTGAGCGCATGCTGCAGCCGCTGGGTGGGTGCTGCTATTTCTTCATGGCTCCACAAGCCGGCTCTTTACCCAGCAACCCGCTGCCCCCTCCTGCCATTGCAGATCCTCAACCTCCTCAGCAGCCTGGCCTACCCGCTCCTCCACCAGCCGGCTCTCATTCTTAACATGTCTTCCCCTTCCTGCGATTTCTGCGACTGCAGATCCTCAACCTCCCCGGCAGCCTGGCCTACCCGCTGTTCCACAAGCTGGCCTCCAAAGGGGAGGAGCGAGTGGCGCCGGCGGCGCTGCTGCAGTGGGCCTCCACCCACAACCTGTGCGGGGCGCCCGAGGCGCGCCGCGCCTTTGACATCCTGCGCCAGGTCAGCACAGCATGGCACAGCACAGCGTGGCACAGCACAGCGTGGCACGACAGGGTGGCGCGGCCGCCCCTTGTTGAGCACAGTGTGATGCATGGATGTGTGTGTGTGTGTGTGTGTGTGTGTGTGTGTGTGTGTGTGCGTCTTCAACACGGCATGGCACGGCACAGCAGCACCATGTGGCTGCCGTCGTGCAGGCCCCTGCCCCCTGGTGGGTGTGAGTTGCTCGCCACCCTGCGCCAGCATGCCTTCCCTCCCTCAACCCAGCCCCAACCCGCCTCCCACCCTGCTGCACCTCCTTGGCCCGCAGCCGCCGGCCCCCCTCTTGGCCCCCGGGGCCCGCTGCCGGCGGGCATCCCGCCCTCCCTCACCTGCAAAACCACCTTGTTCTCCACCTCACAGCCCCAGCATCACCTCCCCCCTCCTTGACCTCGGCAGCCGCAGGCGCACCACGTGGCCCCCGAGGACCTGCGGCCGCTGCTGGCGGGCATCCTGCTGAGCCACGCGGGTCTGGAGTTCCTGCAGGAGGCGCCCGAGTTCCAGGAGCGGTGAGCGCATCTCTTTGATTATAGTTTGTTACATGCACGCAACAGTTCCAGGAGCGGTCTTACGAAACAGTTCCAGGAGCAGTTGGGGCTAGTTGAAGCGTTGGGTCTGGGGATGAGCCCCAGGAGCAGTGAGCCGCACTTGTGTTTTTTCCTCTCTTTTTCTCGTTTTTTTGTGGCGATTGATTGTTGGAGGGCTGCAGTTACTGCCAGGAGGCGCCCGAGTTGCAGGAGCGGTGCGCAGCGCATGTGCCCTTTTTGTGGCCAAGGATATGTTGGGAGGGCAGGCAGAGGGGCTGGCGTTCCTTAAGAGCCGCGCGTGCGTGTGAGGGTCGTCCAGCTGGGGAGGCCTCTTCCTGTGCCCCCTTGGCGGTCGCAAGTCCTTTGATTTGTCCGACCCTCCCGAGGCAACAAGGGGACGGCATCGCCCGCACCCTGCACACAACAACTACCTGCCTGCCCCTCATGCCCTCGCACTGTTCTCTTGTGCCCTTTTTGCAGGTATGCTGAGACGGTCATCCACCGCATCTTCTACCACAACAACCGGCTGGGTGCTCCTCACCTACTTGCACTACTATCTTTTCCGCTGCAGGTATGCTGAGACGGTGATCCACCGCATCTTCTACCACAACAACCGGCTGGGGGATGGGCGCATCACGTGGCGCGAGTTCCGCAGGTGGGCGGCTGGCTGTGTTGTGTGCTGCTTTTGGGTGGCGTAGTCTACAACCCCAAAGGTTTTGCCCGTCCTTCCCTCACCCAACTCTCTCCCTCCCTCCCTCCCTCCCTGAATCCGGACCGCGCAGAGGCGACATGCTGGCAGCGCTGCGGGAGGTGGACGAGCAGGAGGACATCAACAAGGTGGGGAAGCTTCACTTAGTAGTTAGGTATCGGGGACAGTGAGTGAGCAGGCTGAGGAGTATGGATGCGAGAAATAGTGGCAACATTTGGGCTGCGCCACTTGTCCTGCAAACCTTGTCACCTGACCCGCCCCTACCCCACCCCCTCCCACCAGCACACCGGTGCTGCGCCACGGCCCCGACAAGTCTTGTCACTCATCTGGACCCTAGCGCACCCACCCCACCCATCCCTGTAACCTGAGCACCCACACCACCCCCTCGCCACGCAGGTGCTGCGCCACTTCTCCTACGAACACTTTTACGTCGTCTACTGCAAGTTCTGGGACCTGGACACAGGTGGGTGGCGGTTGGAATAGATTGAAGCTGTTCAGTTCCAGTGTCGCTTGATGTATTGGCTGCCTGGGGGCGGGTGACCCACGCCGCAGGTCCTGACATCCTGCAACCACGTGGCTGCGTCCTGGCTTGTGTTGCACCGTTGTTGGCCACTGCCGAGTGTCTGTGCCCTCTCTCCTGCCCACCATGCCGGTACCTGTGCCCCTGCCCCTGACCACCCATGCGCCCTCCCCCCTCCCCTCATCCTCCTCAGACCACGACTTCCGGATATCACGCGACGACCTGCTGCGCTACGGCAACCACTCCCTCACGTACCGCATCGTGGACCGGATCTTTTGCCAGGTGGGCGGGCCCAGGCAGCATCCCTCCTCAGGACGCATCTCTCCTTTCTCGGGGTGTAGTATTTATTTATCATTGAGAGTGCCCCTCCTCTTTGGAATGGAGAAGGCGGAACAGCATGGGGTGGCAACAGAGCATGGGGAGCCATGTGAAGGGAGGGAGGAGGAGGGGGAGCAGGGGAAACGTGGGTAGCAGCCGGTGGGAACAGGTGGGCAGGGGGCGATGCCAGACTGCTGTGCCAGCGCCCTGGTCAAGGCATGCATGCCGCTCACGCCCCGGCCCATGCAGCTACCCGCCCCCCTCCAGCCAAGCCAAGCCAAGAATCAGCCCTCCGTGCCTGCCTGCCTGCCTGCCTGCCTGCCACCCCATTCACCTCCTCAGCTGCCACCCCACCCCACCCCACCGCAGGCGGGCCGCCCCTTCCACCGCACCACCATCAGCGCCGGCGGCCCCGCGGGCGAGGCGGGCGGCGGCGGCAACGGCCCGCCGGGCGCGTCCAACAACAACGGCGGCGGCAGCATGAGCTACGAGGTGTGTGTGTTTGGCGGGAGGGGGTGGAGGAAGACGAGGGTAGGGGTGCGGTGCGAGCCAACCACAACAGGGTGGCAATTAAACTCTGCGCCCCTCCCTGCGTGTGCGCCTACGTGTTCTGTCGTGCAGCCTTCCTCCCAGCGCTTACTGTAGGTCTGTGCTTGCCCCCTCTTGCCTTCCTTTCCATCTCTCTCCAGACTTTGTGTGCTTCTTCCTGTGAGTGTGTGCGCGTATCCTCTCAGTCCTTTGTCTCAACCCACGTGTGTGCCTGCCCTCTCTTGCTTCCGTCTCCTTTCCTCTCCCCAGGACTTTGTGTACTTCATTCTGTCGGAGGAGGACAAGACGACGGATGCCAGCCTGGACTACTGGTTTCGGTGAGCTGGCGCTGGCGCTGAGGTGGCGCCCAGTGCCGGATGCTGGGGTGGCCCTTGCTGCTGCCCTCCCATTGACGTCCTCCTTCTCTTCGCACTCAGTGCCTCGCTCTGCTCCTGCTGCAGCCTGCCTTATGACGTCCGGCTGGCCCCTTGGTAAGCACCTGCACCCCCATTCTCAGGCTACATTTGTGTTTGTTCCTGACCCCCCCTGCAGCTGCTGCGACCTGGACGGCGACGGGCGGCTGACCCCCGACGAGCTGCTCTACTTTTACGAGGAGCAGCTGCACAGGATGGAGTGCCTGAGCCAGGTTGGTGTAGAAGAAGGCCTCTGCAACAGTGGCTGAGAACTCAAATCAAACAGGGGCAGCTGCTCTGCTTCTGCTGTCATGTTGTGGCAATCAGCTTGCACGGGATGGATGGAGTGCCTGAGCCAGGGGGTTCAGTTGGAGTGAAGAGCTGTGAGTGGCAGTGTTCATCTGTAGCAGGGGGAATTGTGGAGTGAGCTGCTCAGCACGGGAACAGGATGGAGTACCTGAGCCAGGTGGGGGGGTGCTAAGAAGTGGAGGGCCGGAAAGCAGCTGAGGGGAGAGCCCCATCCCCTCTCACTCACCCGCCCACCCACCCGCGTGCTCACCTCCTACAACTGCATAACTTCCCTGCAGGAGAGCGTGTCTTTTGAGGACATCATGGCCCAGATGCAGGACATGATCAACCCGGTGGTGAGCTCCCAAGCTGTGGCTGGCGCAGCGGTACTGCTGCATTGCGTGGCTGTACTGTGGGCTGGCTGCCGGCCTGCCTTACCCCCACCAACTACCCACCGTCGCTCCTCCCCCACATTATTGCCCCCTCTCCTGCAGCACCCACGTCCGCAAACCCCTCCCACGCCTGCCGCCACCCTTGTTACTAACTGCCCGCATGTCCTCCCCCTCCTGTCTAGGACCCCTCCTCCCCCTCCTGTCTAGGACCCCTCCTCCCCCTCCTGTCTAGGACCCCTCCTCCCCCTCCTGTCTAGGACCCCCGCTTCTTCACGCCGCACAAAGCACCCTTGCTAACTTCCTCATCGAACTGTAGGCAAGGTACCCCTGCCAACCACCCGCCCTCCCTGCCCCACCCGTTGCGGCCCCCCCCCCGCCCGCAGGACCCCCGCTTCTTCACGCTGCACGACCTCAAGCGCTCCCGCGCCCTCGCCGGCACCCTGTTCAACGTCCTCTTCAACCTCTCCAAGTTCATGGCCTACGAGACGCGCGACCCCTTCGTCTCACGCCAGGTCAGCAGCAGCAGCAGCAGCAGCTGATGTGGCGCATGCGCTGAGGGGCGCGTCGTGTGCGTTTTGGATGGACACGTGGGGGCTTATGGTGGGATGGGGTGGGGTGATGGTCGAGTCAAACTGGCGCGCACACGCGCTGCCCCGCTTGTGCATGTTTATCAATTTGCAGCATCCGGCTAGCAGAGGGCTGACACAGTGCTCCCTGCTCTGCCTTTGCCTCCCGTCTGCTGAGCGCGCCTCGCTTTCTCACGCTGTCTGCCTTTCTTGTTCTGGGTGGTGCCGGAGCGCGAGGACGGGGTTGACCGAGCGGGACCGCTTTGCGCGCGCCGAGCCCCTGCTGAGCCACCTCTAACCCCTACACTACCAATGCAGGAGCGTAGGGACGGGCTGGCCGAGTGGCCCGGTTTGCGAAAGCCGAGCCCTTGCTAATCCCTTTTCCAAATTACTGAACTGTGTGCAGGAGCGGGAGGACGGGCTGACCGAGTGGGACCGCTTTGCGCGCGCCGAGTACCTGCGGCTGGCCATGGAGGAGGACGCAGACAACGACACCGCCAGCGACGGCGCCTGGAGCCGCCTGGACGCCCTCTGACTGAAACCTGGGCGGCCTAGGCTTTGAAGGCGGGGCGTGCGCAGCCGGCTGGACGCCATCTTGACTGAAATCCGGGCGGCCTAGGGCTCGAGCTCGAGTTGCGTGCGGAGCTGGCTGGGCGCGTGCGCCCTTGACGACAGACTGCTGGCGGTGGAGGAGGGATGCGCATGATTATTGATACCTTGGACCTCAGATGGGGGCCTACAGCCGGCTGGAGGCGCTCAGCAGGCGGCAGGCGGGGGCTGCGAGGGTCAGCGGCGGTGGGGCGTGCTGCGCATGCTGGCAGCTCAAGCCCGCCGGCTCGCCTGGCCGCAGCCCTGCCCCGCCGGCGTTGCAGGCAGGCGGCAGCCGTTGCGCCGATGCCCTCCGGCACTCCCTCCGGCGCTGCCACCCCACGCGCGCCCCGTCGGCTGCGCCCGCACTCCGCCGTGTGCCGGCCCCCTGCTGGTTGTTTCCTTCCGCGTGGCGGTCGCCGGCTTGTGCGGCCGCCACCTCAGCCCGTGCCTGCCGGTCTCCCTTGCTAGCAACCACCTGCCGTGGGGCTCCCTGCACAGCCTCCCTTCTCTCAGCTATAGCCACCCCCTCAAGCCTCCCGTCTACTGTTCACCGACTGCTGCCTCTCATCCCCTCAATTCCCCTCACTCCTTTGCATCCTCCCGCCCCTTCAATTCCTTGCCCCGCTCTGCCTTCTTTCGCGCCCTGCGGCACCTCCTGCCTGCTCTGCGCTTGTTGCCTCCGTGCGTGAGTCAGTCCTCCTTGCTTGCATTTCTTGCCCCACCTCCTCACCCCAGCATCCAGTTGTTGCCCGTGCCCGTGAGTGTGCATGTGTGTGCCCTAACATGTGCCGCCCCAGTCCGGGCTGCCCTGCATGAACCGCCAAGCACCGCTCCCTGCCTTGGCTCCAGCCTTGGTGTGGCCACGTGCCGCAGGGCTCTTTGACGCCTCCTTTCTTGCTGCACCACCTCCCTCCCCTCATTTCATTCTCTACCCAGCATTGCTACCTCCTCCCCGCGCCTCTCTCCGTCCCCCTGCGCGGCGGAAACCCCACATGAAGACATGACGCATTGCAGCGCCGATGCCGGCTCTGCAGCCGCTGCTGCGTGCAGGCAGTGCGCGCTCGCGTGGCTGGCAAAGCGGTCCCCGTACGCGCGCTGCGCACCCCGGCCCTGCCTCCAGTGTAACGCTTCCAGTCTCTGTGCATCCGGTTGTGCGTGGCAGAAAGACTTGCATCTAAAAGAGGGATCATGCACATGATGTGCTTCTGTTGCAGGTGCCAGCCAGCAGCATTGGGTGTCTCCTCGTCGGCTGGTGGCCGTGATGCGCTGCGCCCGCCGCCGTAGGGCCCAATCACAGCGGATGGCACTCGCTGTGCACAATTCTGCACTTGGAACGCCTGTGTCGGGCCGCAGAGCGCCTGAGGCGCTTTCACGTGGCCTTGGACAGCCAACCGCACTCTGGCACGCTCCGCGAGCCGTCAGCGAGGGCGCTGAGCGGCAGCACATCTGAGGCAGCTCTTGGTCGGTTTGTGCAGAAGACGCAGCCAGGACGCCATCCGAGGGGCGCTCAACAGCCCGTTGCGCAGCCACCTGCCGGCGCCGCCACCCGCCCGCCGCGTTGGCGTCTGGCCTGAGCCACCGCCACCCCTTTGCGGCCAACCTCGCAGACGCATGGCCTGAAGCGTTACTGCAAAATGCCACGGATCAACTTGGAGGAGCGCACCGAGCGGATCCCAGAGCTGGCCCGGGTGCGCCGGTACAGCGAGGTGCCAATGGCCGCCATTCAGGCGCGCCTGCCGGACGCCCTCTGGGTAGGCAGCGGCAGTTTCTGCAAGGTCTGGTCACTGGAGTCGTGGAGTTACGCGCCCTCACCGGCCTATGGCCAGCCCGTGGTGAGCTTCTGTTAGATGCCGCAGCAGAGGGGGCGATGCACACGGGGGCGGGTGCTCCTGCGACGCCACGTTGCTCAGCACCCAGCACCCACGTTGCCAAAATGCTGACCTTGCCCCTGGACGATGCATGCACTGCGCCTGCCACGCCTCATGGCACGGCATGTGCATGGCAGTGCAAAGCTGCGCGACACAGCACCCAGCACCCACAACGTCTCGGATCATCACCCGCACCCCTTCTTGCAGCACCCACATCGCCGCTGATATTGTTGCACATGCACGCAGGTGATCAAGGTGTGCAGCGCCGGCTTCAAGGATCTGCCTGAGGCGGACCGCAGGTCCAAGCAGAGGACGCTGGAGCGGCACTGGTGAGCAGGGAGAGAGGGAGGCGCGGTGGTGGGCGGAAATGGCGGGTACAAGCGTGACCGGCGCGGGGAGTCAGCCGCGGGGAGGCCAGCGGGCACGGGGTGAATGCAGGGTGCACCACTATGTGTGCAGCTTGTTGGGCAGCACCCAAGTGCCTGCACGACAAATGTAGACTGCACGCATGACATGGCTGCTGCGCAGCAATGGCTTTGGTGGCATCGGTGACGTGGGTGCTGCCGTTTGCAGCACCCACCGCCCTATCACCCGATGCCTCCCTCAGAAGTTGCCTCTGCCTGCTGCTGGTCACCGTGCCCTGCCTAACCGCGCACTGCCCTCGTCCTCCCCTCGCAGGCGGCGTGAGGTGAATGCTCACCTGGCTCTGGAGGGGCAGGACCGGGTGGTGCGCGTGTTCCACACCTTCCAGGGCACGCTGACGGTGGGTGGGCGAGTGAGGGGTAATGCTGTTTACCTAGTGAGCACAGGATGGAGATGAAGACACGTGGGTTGCTGTCCTGTTATTGCGCCCAGCGCAATGTGCATGCAGTGCACTGTTCGCTGTTATCAAGGAGGTGCCATTTTTCCGCCCCTGTCCCTCTGCAGATTCCGGCTGCGCCGGCAGCAGGGCTTCTGGATGAATCCACGATTGAGGTGGGTGGATGCAGGCAGGGGATGCCCGCATGGTGAGAATGTACTCCAGTGATTAGTGCTACAATGAATGAGGGCACGCCTGCCCATGCTTTGGTGGTGGGCAGGCTTGCGGGTGCATGCATCCCAGCCTTTGTCACAGTACTGCACGCCGCTCATCTGGCCAGGTTGCTGCATTGCCGCGGCGGCCCATGGTCCCACCTCTCGGGTCCTCTGCCTCACTGCCAACCCTCCCCACCTGTGTTGCCCTTGGCACCGCTCCACAAAATATGCAGGTGGTTGGCCTGGTGGAGGAGTACTGCAATATGACCTGCCTCTCCAGCTTCCTGTACAGCTTCCGCAGCCAGCCAGAGCGCAAGCGGCTGTGGCCCCTGGAGCACCTGGCCTCGGAGTGCGCAGCCCTCATGGTGCAGGCGCGTGTGTTTGTGTGTTTCTTTGGGTGGGTGGGGATGGGGGGGAGCGGTGCGGTGTGCACGCTTGCGTTGCAGGGGAAGGCGAGTGTGAAAGCGAGGGGGTGACAGAGCAGGTGACGCGTGTGTAGGAGGGGCTTGCGTGCAGGGCAAGCAGGGGGGGTCATGGATCAAGCATGGGGTTAGGAGTCAGGCCAGGGGCGACGGTGTGGCGAGGCGGTAGTGCCACGGTGAGCCTGCCTGCCTGCCTGCCTGTCATCTGGCCTGCCTGGCGCCGCCCCACCCTGTGTGCCTGTCCGTGCTTTATCCGTCCTCTGCTGGCCAGCTCAGTGTTACGCTGCTGACTGGCAGCCCACCTGCATGCGTGCACGCTTGTGAGCTCTCCCACGTGCAGGTGGCCGAGATGCAGCGCATTGGCATTGTGCACCAGGACATCAAGGGGGACAACGTTATGGTGGGTGGGTGGCTGGCTGACCCCATGACATGTGTGGTCGGAAGGGTGAGGGCCTGAGGAGCTTGTGTGCTGGGGCGCGCGCAGCCTTGCGGCGGCAGAAGGCGCTCATGTGGCCACGTCAGCAGGACCGAGGGCAGCTGCAGCTGGCTCAGCACAGGAGAGCAGCGTACCTGAGTCTCAGGCCCCGCCCTGCCCCACACGGCTCGTGCTGACACACCCAGGCCCATCTCCCGCTCCCTTTGTCATCAGCCATCTGGCGGCGCCTCCCCGCCGCCGCTGCTTCTGCATTCTCTCACACTGCTCCATCACATTGTTTGCAGGTGCACCTGCCACCTGGCAGCGCCTCCCTGCCATTCCTCAAGTTTGGCGACCTGAACGGGGCGCAGTGGGAGGAGCTGACGCGGGACGGCTACAGCTGGATTGGCACCATCGGGTTCATGCCGCGCAGGTTGGAGGGTGGGCGGCCCTTACGGAAATGTAGGGCAGGGGTGATTCATCCAGCAGTGGAGGCATCGTTGGGCTGGGTTGGCACATGTGTGCACTGGAGTTTGTGCCTATTAGGCAGGCGGCAAGGCTTGGGCGGGGTGATCTGGGGAGGCGATGGAGGGTGCATAGTGGGGGCAGTTGAGCAGGCTAAACGCCCATGCATGGCTTGACCGCAACCGGCCTCCCCTTGCCCTGCCCTGCACGGTCCTTGCCCCTCCTCCCTGCAGGGTGCGCAAGCTGTACCTGGGCCAGCAACAGGCGGCGACCGACGTGGGCGAGCTCAACTACGACACATACCAGGTCGGGAGGCAGGGGGGAAAGGAAGGCGTGGATTGGTGCAGGGGGACTGTGATGTTGGGAGGGGGAGCTAGGCCATGGGTGAGTCACTCGGGAGCTCGCCAGAGGGAGGGAAGTGGAAGGCAATTGGGGGAGCCAGCTGTGGGGCCTGCACCCAGGCAGCCTAGACATCATCCTGCTGCCCTCCACCTGCGCCCGGCCACCCTGTGTGCCGCCACTGCCGCAGATGGGCAAGCTGCTGCTGCGCCTGCTGCTGGAGCTTGACGGCACACCCCCTAAGTGCGCTGCGTGGCTCTGTGCTGTGCTGCATGCATTGTGCTGCGTTATGGAGTGTGCACACCACATGGTGTGCTGCACCGGGTGGGGTGGATCACAAGCACAGGGGCGGATCAGAGCAGGTTGGCGATCCAGGTGCCACCTCTCCCAAAAGCATCAACAGTCGCTGTTGCCTGCTGAGCTGTGTGCAAGCTTGTGCGCTGCTGCAGGCACGCGCGCAAGGAGCAGGACCTGGATGCGGAGGACGTGGAGGTGCGCTCGGCGGCCCTGCACATGCTGTGCTCGCCCTCGCCCCCGGAGGAGCCCGACAAGGAGGTGCGTGCCTGGGAGGAGGGGGGGTGCATGGGTCGGTTGTGCTGTGCTGCGCGGTGCTGTGCTGTGATGGGCTGGGCGGGCCATATTGTGCTGAAGCTTGCTCCTGCCCCCCGCTTGCCGAGCCCGATGAGGAGGTGCGGCTGCCTTGCTCGAGTGACATGCCGTGCTGTGCGTGCTGTGCTGTGCTGTGCTCAGCTGCGCCGCACACTGGCAAATCTGGAACGGCTGCCGTGTACGGCAAAAGAGCCTCCCCTCTTTCTTACTCCCCCACGGCCCCGCTCGTACATGTGACCACCCGCAGCTGTGGGTGTTTGGCGTGCTGATTGCCCTGGGGGCCTCCTGGGATGGAGAGTATACAGGCGCCCAGGACCTGCTGCGCCTGGCGCCAACAGATGCCGCAGAGGCGCTGCGGGAGTGGGCACGGCTGTGCGCGGCCTGGCGGGTGAGGGGGCATCAGGGCGGCACGGTAGAGCGCCTGTCAGATTGTGCTGGGGTTGAGGCGGGGGGTCAGCGGCAGGGTATGCTAGGGGCTCTTTCGGGTCTGCAGGCTGGCAATGCATGTGCAGTACACATTACACCACACCTGTGCCGTGCCGGGTTGTATAGCATTAGCTCACGAGCAATGCGCGCAGCCGCCCCCCGCCTGCCTGCCAGCAGGGCGCCCCCAGCAGCGATGCCTTCTGGAGAAGCGCTGGCCACGTGGACAGCATGGCACGCCTGTACCTGCGCCTGGCAGAGCTCAACCGGCTGCCGGCTCTGGATGAGCCGTTGGAGGCGGGGTTGCATGCGCAGGTGGGGGCGGTGCGCGGGCAGGGGGTCACCTTGTGCATGCTTAAGTACACGCAGCCTTGCGTTGCAACGAGGGCGCATGCGCAAGTGGGTGCTTGGCGGCAGGGCGCATCAACCGGTTTGTGTTGCTGCACTGGCAATCAATCAGTGCACCAGTCGAGTTGACCGCCCCTCCCCTGCAGGAGGATGAGCACGTAGTGGAGTGCCTGGACAACTTCTTCCTCTACGGCGAGCGCCTGGCGCCCGTGCAGGCGCGGGTGAGCTTGAGCGACGGTTTGCTTGGTCACATGCAAAGTGACCTTTGGGGGCTGAGGAGCTGCACGGCGGCGGGGGCTCCTGTGTGCTATTGCCAGGCTGCCCAGCTGGCTGGTTCAGGCCCTGCAGCCGCCTGCAGGGCAGCTCTAGCCTGCCCGGCCACCCGCCTCCGTCCGTCTGACGTTGGCTGAGAAGCAGCACAGCAAGCTTCCTATGGTGACTTTGGTGCCCCTGCCCACACCGTCTCTCACCCTCCCACCCCGTTCGCTCCACACCAACGCAGGCGGCTGCTATCCTGGCGCAGCGGAGGGCTGAAGCCGCTGCGGCTGCGGCTGCAGCGGCTGCCCAGCGGGAGGAGGCGGAGGAGCGGCGGCGGCTGGCGGCGCCACAC
This sequence comes from Micractinium sp. NFX-FRZ, assembly GCA_029339195.1. Classification (NCBI taxonomy): domain Eukaryota; kingdom Viridiplantae; phylum Chlorophyta; class Trebouxiophyceae; order Chlorellales; family Chlorellaceae; genus Micractinium; species Micractinium sp. NFX-FRZ. The sequence continues at coordinate 21,391 of JAPTJF010000380.1, read as the reverse complement.
AAGGAGAAGAGCAGCATCCGCAGCACGGCCTGGGAGACCAAGGTGGCGCACCGGGCAGAGGTGAGGAAAGGTGGGGTGGGGTGGGAGTTGAGAGGATGTGTGGGCAACGGTGGGGTTCCTGCGGAAAGGAGTGCAGCGGCGGGGGAGGCGAAGGCTTCTCACCAAGCAGAGGCGTAGTCTGGGGAGGACGGTGAGGTGGGAGATGAGGGCCTTCCATTCTATGAATGGACACACGTGCCAGTGACACCCCAGCAGAGGGTGCTGAAAGTTGCCCAGCCACTCGCGCCCATTCGCCCATGGGCAGCCTGTGCTCGTGCCCGCCAACATGTCCAACTGCTGATACCCGTGCCCTGCTCTGCCCCCACGCTTTCACCCTGCCTGGCAGCCGGAGAATGCCTTTCTGGAGGGACCCACAGAGGAGAGCCCCGCACCTCAGAAGAAGAAGAAGAAGAAGCGGGCAGTGCGGCGCAACAACGAGAACGGGGTGGGTGGCGCGGGCGCTGCCCGATCTGAGAGGGGGTCTGGGGGGCGGCAGCGGTCAAGAGGCGGTGCCTGCCGGCTTCATTTGCTGCTGAATGCCATGCTGAGGGGCTGCTCAAGGCCTGCCGCCTGGCTGGCCGGTTGCCAGCGCTGCGCTGCTTGGTGCGGAACTGCCGTCGGGCCTCCTGTTCCGAGGGATGCCCGCCGTGATCTGTACAACTGCACATGGCAGGAGAGGCATGTCATGGCTCCTCCCTGCCTCCTGCTTTGCAGGCCGCCAACCCCGCAGTGAAGCCTGCAGAGAAGCGCAAGGCGGGAGGGGCGGTTGCGGGCGGCGCCAAGCGTGCCAAGCCAGCCGGCGGCGGCGGCGGCGGCGCTGCTGCTGCCGCTGCGGGGGGCGATGACGGCGGCATGGCTGGCGACCAGGAAGACGAGGTGCTGGTGCTGTCCAGGTGTGTGGGGTTGGGCACAGAGTTGGGTAAAAGGGTGCACTTGGGTGGGTGGGTGGGTGGGTTCTGGGTGAGCTGCCGCGCCGCTTTGCATACGTGCCTGCTGGGCTGGCAGGCGGGAAGAGCAGGAGGCACGTGCGCACCCGCCTCACCAGCCGGTTCTCTGTGGTGCCAAAGATGCCGTTGCGTTGCGACTCACAAAATTCTGTGCATAACGCTCCAGAGTGCTCCACTCCCGCTGCTGCAGCAAGCTGAGGCTGAAGGACATCTGGGGGGAGGGGGCCAAGCCGCCGGCAGACGCGCCGCAGGTACTTGGCCCCTGTTCCAGCACTGCTGCTGGCGCCGCTGCTGCTGCTGCTGCTGCTGGTGTGGGTGGGCATGACCCAGCCTTGCCTGCACGCCACTGCCCCCTAATTGCTGCCTTCTGCATGGCCCCCCTGATTTGCCTCGCACGTGCTGGGCATGAAGCTCAGATGGCACGGTTGCTGGCACATGCCGTGCTATCCTAGCTGAACACACGATTCTGTGTATGCCTCGCAGGTGCTGGGCGTGAAGCACGCTGTGGCCCAGATGCTGGCCGACACAGTGCGTGCTGCAGTCGACGGCGGCGGTGCCCAGGCCGGCGGCGCTGGCGCCGGCAACTGCGTGCGGCTGCGGCTGGGGCAGTGCCTGCTGCGCTTTGGCCTCACGGCGCGCCGCTCCGTGCAGCTCAGCCGCAGGCAGCTGCTGGCGCTGGCTGAGGACGCGGGGGGATGCCGCAAGTGGAACGCTTTTGTGGACGCCGCGCTGGGCGCCTGGAGCCGGCGGGGCAAGGAGGGGTCGCAGGCGGAGCGCCTGCGCCTGCTCAAGCCCCTGCTGGCCGCCTAGGGCGGCGGTGATGCACCGGCGCCTGCCATGCTGCCGACAGTTGCTGCAGACAGACAGGGCATGCCCGCTGCCTGTTGTGGGCGCGGCAAGAGGGACCCCAGGCGGAGCGCTGAAGCCGCGCTGGCCGTCCGGATGTGCACAGTAGCATGGCCTGCATGGCGGTGCTGCGTGGAGCCCACACGCGTGGAAGGCAGCAGGCAGCCAAGGCTGTACCAGCGCTGCAGCGCACTCTATGCTGTCCATGGTGCAGCTGTGCCACTGCGGATGTTGCAGAGGACGAACGCATGGCTTGGCACCCACCCTTCTTACTGCTACTGGGGGGGCGTCTGTGGCGTGCGTGGTACGGCCACATCCCTGTGCCGTATCTAATTCGTCCCATCGATTCCTGATTGAGCAATGCGAGATTTGCCTAGCTTGTTAAGATTCTTCGGCAACCACTGCCTCCTTGTGTTTGCCTGTTTCTGTTTCTTGATGGACTGCAATGTCCCCTCCTGTCCACTGCTTGATTGCCCTTTGTATGTGTGGCACCGGATGCCATGAAAGCTGGTTCTGGGTGTATAGGGCACCTCACAGGCAGCCCATCTGATGCCTGCCAGGCCCACCCTGCCATTTGCTCTACATGATGGGTATACATGATTCCCATCCCGCCCCGCCTGCCGGCCCAAATAAACGCACAGGTTACAGCACGTCTTACAAGCACGTCAATGGAGCTGCAGTAACGCTGCCACGAAGCTCTAGAAAAGTCGAGGGCAGCTCCTGTCTCAATTTCACACACAGTACCATTTGCGGGATGAGGGGATGAGATAACATTTTCCAAACCCATCTCATGTCAGGAAGCTGCACAGTACCTGCATGCCAGACCTCGGTTGCTGCATGCCACCGCCAGGCTGCTCCGCACCCTTGCGCCGAAGCAGCAGCGAGCGACCGGGCGCACATGCCTTGCCTGCTGCTTGCCTGTATCCCAGCTGCGGAGCATGCCCAGTTGACAGGCTGGCAGGAGACGATGTGATATTCATGTTCCCGCGGGGTGCATAGCAGTGACAGTGCAGCAGTGGCACGGCTGCCTAAGGCGCCGCCTGGAGGCGTCCGGCCCCGCGGTGCGCTGCCCGCGTCGCGACTGCTTGGACCAGTGCATGCAGTGGCGCGGGCCACTTCCGCAGTGAGTTGTCGCAAATATGCTCGCTGTATCAGCCTGAACCGCATTGAAGAGGCCCGTTGTTGAGCAAAGCGGGCGAGTGCTCACCGACATGCCTTGGGAGCTGCCGCTCTCCCTGGACTGTGCCAATGAGCGAGATGATACACCGACGAAACAACTGAAGCAGCGGGACTGCGGTCGCTGCGAGTGCGTGAGCTGCAAGCGCAGGACTCAACATGCCGCCGCCGCACGCTGATGTTTGCTAGGCATACCGAAATGAAACAGAGCACCGCAATACGCCGTTTGAGCCAGGCAATTCCCGCGCTCTCGCCAGCACTCTTCCTCCCGCTGCCGTCGCCGCTTGCCGCTGCCACCGCCTGCCAATGCCACCGCCCGCCACCTAGCGCCTTGCTGCTTCTCCCCCTCTGCGCGCAGGCGGCCGCGATCAGTGTGCCTTTGCCCCAGCCTGCCGCCCACTCTCCTGCCGCTTGCTGGGCGCGTCATAGTGCTGCAGCACCCGCATGAGCACAAGTGAGGATGTTTCAATCCCTACCTGTTTCAGTTGTGTGTGTACAGTGCCCAGCATGTGTCATGACGGCTGCACTACGCCCCTGTTGGGGCCGCCAGGCGCGCCTTGCGCACCAGCGGCTGGCCATGGTGCTTGTCTTGGCAAAGTGCATGGCAGATGCTGTGCCTCTCATCCATGCTGCGCTGTGCTACGATGTGCTGGGCTGGGCTGGGCTGGGCTGCTGCTGCGCAGGAAGCGGCTGGCCACGGCGCCCGTCCCTCTTTTTTCTGCCATGGCGAAAGCGGTGCCCAACGGTGCCCATCCCATCAAGCACTGCTCTGCACGCCACGCTCATCATGCTGTGCTATGCTGCGCCATGCTGTGCTGCGCAGGAAGCGGCTGGCCACGGTGCCCGTCCTGGAAAAGTGCGTGTCAGGCGCAGCGGTGCTGCGGGGGCGGGTGTACCGCCCAGGCTACGCACCGCATGCAGCGTTGGGAGCGGCACTGGCGGGGGCAGCTGAGGGGCGCTACCCGCTGCTGGTCCTCTTCCCAGGGGCAGGTGCGCTCCCCTGGCTGCTCTCTGTGCTTGGCTGCTGCCGCTGGCTGGCTGACTGGCTGGCTGTGCATACTGGGCGTTGCCAACAGGCTCCTCCCGAAGGGCAGGTGCTGTGGGCTGCTGCTGACTGGCTGGCTGCTCTCTGTTTTTGGCTGCTGCTGGCACCGCGGCTGGCTGGCATTGGACTGGCTGGCTGGCAGGTGGGGCCGCTAGGTCGCCTGCTGGGCCTGCTGAGGGTGGTGCTGTGCGCTGCCGGCCGGCCAGATCGGGTTGCGCGCTGCCCTGCTGCTCTGCCCCGTCCTGCCGTGGGATGCACCGGTGGCGTCGGAGGCAGCTCAGGCAGACGGCATCTGTTGATGGCCTTCACTCGTCTAAATTAGTAGGGTGCGGTGACAGGGGGTTAAGGAAGAGCGCAGCACCCAATCCTGGCCACTGCTTTCCGGGGCTTGCTGCAGGGGCCCGCGATGTGAGGGAGGTGGGGGCGGAGCTGCTCACATGCGGCAGCAGCAGCGGAAGCGGCGCTGGCAGCAGCAACGGTGCCAGCAGCGGCGGCAGCAGCGGTGCTGCCGCAACGCAGCTGCCAGCTGAGGACCCGCTATCCCAGCAGCCGCCAGTTCAGCAGCGGCCAGCTCAGCAGCCTCCAGCTCAGCGCGACCCTCTGTACGTGCTGTTTGTCATTGATGGCACCTGGAAGCAGGCCAAGGAGATGTTCAAGGCCATGCTCCCATTTGCGCTGCCCCCGGGGGGCCCCGGCGTGCGCGTGCAGCTGCCGCCGCCAGCAGCGACGCCGTGTGAGCAGCAGGCGCAGCAGGCGCAGCAGCAGCAGCACGCAAACGAGGCACAGCAGGCGCAGCAGGCGCAGCAGCAGCAGCAGCAGGTGTGCGGGGAGGAGCCGGCGCAGCAGCAGCAACCAGGGGCGCTGCCAGCTGCTGAGGCGTCGGGGGCGCCTGGCAATGAAGAGAGGCCGCTGCTGCTGCGAATGGAGCCGATGGAGGGGTGCCTGACCACCTGCGAAGCGGGTAAGCAACCCCTTGCCTTGTTACAATTCTGTGTATCTGTGTCTCAAAGGGAGCCAATGGAGGGGTGCCTGACCATGTGTGCGGTGGGGTGGCTGGGCAGAGAGCGTTCACGTTCGTTGGTGTGGAGTGGGCGAGGGGGGATCCTGATCTGAGTGAACGTAGAGAGGGCAAGGGATACGCATGAAGTTGAGTGGACATAGCACAGCAGCTGAGTGGGCGGGCGGACGGGCAGGCAGTGCAGGCAGTGCGGGCTGGCAGGACGCGGCTGCGTGGCGCCACGCATGGCTGGCTGCTTTTGTGCGTCCCTTTCCCCCACCGGTGCACTCCGCAGATCTCACACCCCCCTGCACACGCCCTCTCCTGCTGGCCCCGCCCCGCTGTGCTGTGCCATGCTGTGTGATATGCTGTGCCCCGTTTGTGCCCCGCTGTGCCTGATGTGCTGTGCTTTGATATGCTGTGTCCCGCCCTGCTGTGGGCCGCTGTGCCCCTCCTGTGCCGTGACATGCTGTGCCCCGCTGTGCCCTGCTGTGCCCCGCTGTGCTGCAGTGGCGCGTGCGCTGGGAGCGCTGGAGCCGGAGGGGGACGCGGTGCGGGATGCCATCCTCCGGCCTCTGGCGCAGCTGGCGCAATTCCAGGTTAGTGATCAGCTGATGAGCTGGCACACTTCCAGGTCAGCGCTCACTTGATGAGCTGGCACACGTCCCAGGTCAGCGCTCGTCACATGAGCTGGCATGAAGCAGTGGTCAGCTCATGAGCTGGCATTGGTGGTATGTGCCCAGGCGGCCCATCCCGCTCAGCACCAGGGGTGCCCCTTTCGTGCCTGCAGGCACGTGCGCACCTGGCGGCGGCAAGCCCACCTAGCTGCTGCAGGGCGGCGACCCCGCACACTTGTTGACATCTTGACACTTTGACTGCCCCGCCCCCCGTGTGGCCCCCTCGCAGGCGCAGTTTGACCCAGCGGTGGCGCACCGCCTGCAGCAGGGTGCCGGGTACAGCCAGGCGCGGTGCCGCATGGGGATGGGCAAGATGGGCAAGCTGGAGGCAATCCCCTGACTTTGAGTCAAACTGTGACTCCCCAACGGCCAGGCTGGAGCTTGAGCGGCTGAGAGGTGGCGGGCAAGCTGCGCGCCGTCCCCTGATGAGATCATGAGCAGGGGGAGGTGCCACGTGGGCCCCCCGTAACACTGGGCTCCCAGCACGCTGTGTGTTGCCGCTCAACCCACCACACTCGCGCCGGTGCTGCCCTGGCAGCCTTCACCTCACTCGTGCACGCTTCAGCCGTGCCTGTAAACACTACATCTGCCCGGGCCCCTCCCCTCCCGCCCCCAAACCCGGTACACAAGGACAGGGGCTGTGACTACACGGAAAAAAGCAACTGATAGTACCCGGAACGCAAAAGAATTTCAGCTCGGGAAGCAAAAGGCGGGTAGCGGGCAAAAGGGCCGACATTGCAATCATGCTGTGGTCGCAGCGTGAGGGCAGGATGGATGTGCTGCCCGCACTAATCAGCTGCCCAGCAGCAGCAGGTGCTGCATAACATAAACAGGGGAGCGGAGGCAGAGGGGTGGCGCACGCCGTGTGGGCTGCACCTCTTTATTACCAAGGCAACCTTTGAGTGCAAGGGCCTGTCTGATCCCGCCGCCGCCTCAAGCCGTCGCGGCCCAGGGACGCTGCCTCTTCCTGCCGCTGCCTCAGGCGGCCTCCAATCCGTGGCGCGTCTTCTTCTTCTGCCGCTGCTTCAGGCCCTCCAGCCTCAAGGCTGGCGCCTCGTCTTGCTCCCGCCGCGGCCTCAGGCGGGGGTGGCCCACAGGCGTTTCCTCTTCTGCTGCTAGGCGCCGCCTCAGCTCCTGCTCCGAGTGCCGCCTCAGGCAGGCGTGGCCCGTGGGGTGCGGGAGCGCACCTCGTTCTTGAGGGGGCGGCCCAGGGCGCAGTCGCGCAGGTTGTCCACCTGGGGGGGGGGCAGGGGGGAGTAGGGGAGCAGGGGTAACAGAGCGGTTTATTCAGCAAGCTCAGCAAGAGGGGGCGGGCCCCCGGTCACGCAGGTTGTCCACCTGGCGGGGGGCAGGGACGGGGGAGCAGGGAAGCGGGGAGCAGAGAAAACGCAGTGGTTTCAACGGCGAGTATAGTGTGAGCGGGCGCCTCCCCAGTCGCGCAGGTTGTCCACCTGGCTGGTGGCACGAAGGGGGGAAGAGCAGAGAGCATACAGTGATGTGATTGGGTCACAATGGGGCGAGCTCAGCCCCCACTCACACGGGTTGTCTCCACCAGCATGCATAACTAAGCCGCCTGTGCCCTCCTCACCGCTGTGCCTGCGCTGTTGCCCAGCTCACCCACTGCTGCGACCCAGCCCCCCTCTCAAACTCGACAGCAGTTCTCAGCTCACCGTGGTGTCTGCAAACGTTGCCCAGGGCTTATAACTAGACATGCGTACAAACAGTTCACCTGCCTGTGCCCTGCTCATGATCGTGTTGCCACAAACCAGCCCCAGCCCCTCCCAAAACCGGTACAGATGGGCTGCGTGTGCTGCCTACTCACCGTGGTGTCTGCGATGTTGCCCAGCGCCTCCTGGGTGAGGAAGGCGGAGTGCGGGGTGAGGATGACCTGGGGCAGGGACTTGAGGTACGCCCAGCGGCGGTCCCACCTGGCAGCGCACAGGGGGTACGCAGCAGTGGGAAGTGGGAGTGAGTTGGGGCCGTTCGGGAGGCAGGCACGCCCAGCGGTGGGCCCACCTGGACGGTGCAGAAGGCACGGACCAAAGATTTGGGAGGAGGGTTTAGGGTTTAACTCTACCCTATGTGAGAACAGAAGGGCTGTGGGGTGGAAGGGTTGTCACTTCACAGTTGCAAGGGGGGCATTGTTGAGGGTGTGGGATGGCGGTCAGGCTCAGTTTACTAACACTAAAGTTCCATGGTTCCCTCCCGCCGCCACCCGGGGCGCACTCACTTCTTCATGCGCTCGCGGCTGTGCACCTCTGACCAGTCCTGCAGGGGACCCGAGAACGGGGGGCACAAATGAAGGATTTTTACGACAGAACTCAGCCCAGATGGGCAACAAAGGGGAGCAGCACATCCGTTGGGGGAATGATTTCCGCTGAGGGACGAATCTCCCAGGCTGCTGGGCAGGCAGGGGCCCTCCCAGGCAGCCAGGCCCAGGAGCCGCAGGGCAGGCAGCTGACAGGCAGCTGATAAGCAGGCAGCTGACAAGCAGGCAGCACAAAAGAGCAGGGCTGACAGGCAGCCTGACAGCGGGCAGGAGGACAGCAGGGCACACCTCATCGAACAGGTTGCCTTCGTTCTCATACCTGCAGGGAAGAAAGTGGGCAGGGAGACGCGTGTGGGGAGGCAGGCGGGGCATTGGGGCGGTGAAGAGGGTAGGCCGAAGCAGGCGGGCAAGGCTCCGGCGCCGCCAAGCCTGCCGTATACACCATCCACTCACCCCCCACGCTGCCCGGCGGGTCGCTCTCGAGCAGCCATGTAACGCCTGTGCCTGCTTCAGTGTTTGCTGTTCACTGCTGGTGTTTCGTTGGGGTCCTGGCGACGTTTCTGTGTGTGTTGCACACAATGTTTCCCCGAGGTTCCCCCCCACCCCGGCACGCCCCGCCCCGCCCCCAGATTCACACGCCCATGCCAAAGGTTTGCAACGCAAACCCCAGCCCTGCCCGCTGCCGCAGCTCCCACCCCGCCCCGCCCCGCCCCCCCACTCACACATCCATGCCCACGCCGCCCAGCTCGTTGTTCTCCAGCGCCGGCAGGAGGGCGTTTGTGTCGATGAGGCCTCCCCGGGAGACGTTGACCAGGATGGCGGTGGGCTTCATGAGCGACAGCCTGGCAGGGCCGGGGGGGGAAGGGCAGGGAAAGAAGGGAGATATTAACCAGAGGCACAAAGTGGCCGCTGGAGAGACGTTGCCAGGGCTTGAGAGGCAGTGACCAGGATGGCGGTGGGCTTCATGAGCGACAGCCTGGCGGGGCGGGGAAGAAAGGAAGCAGCACGGGTTGTGGCAGGTGCGGGTCATGAGAGGGAGCGGCCAGGATGGCGGTGGGCTTCGTGAGCGACAGCCTGGCGGGGCGGGGAGGAAAGGGAGGGGAAAGGGATGAAAGGAATGGCAGGAATGGCCCGAAGGCACAAAGTGACCGCTGGAGGGGCGGCGACCACAATGCCTGGAGAGGCGGCGACCAGAGTGGGGGTGGGCTTCATGAGCGCCAGCGTGGCAGGAAGGGAGGAAAGAAGGGGGAAAGGCAGGAGGCGCAGGTTGTGGCGCCACCGCCGGGAGCGCAGACCACAGCGCAGGAGTGCCAGCAACGCCAGGCAGGCAGAGGCAGGGGCAGGAAGAAGGTGGGCGGTGACGTGGCGTGCATGCACACATTACATGCCACAGCAAAAGGCAGAAAGTAAGGGCACAGCAGGCACAGCACGGCAGGCACAGCAGGCACAGCAGGCTCAGCATCGCAGCACAGCAGGCACAGCGCAGCAGGCACAGCGCTCACCGCTGCGTCCATCAGGTGGAAGGTGGCGGGGCACACACAACAAGCGCGTGAAGAGCAGCAGGCACGGCGCAGCACAGCATGCATGGCACAGCGGGCACAGCGGGCACAGCACGGCACGGCGCTCACCGCTCGGCGTCCATCAGGTGGAAGGTGGCAGCAGTAAGCGCATGAAGACCAGCAGGCACGGCATCTCACCGCAGCAGGCACAGCACGGCATCTCACCGCTGTTTGTCCATCAGGTGGAAGGTTGCGGGCATGAGGGGGCAGTGCAGGGAGACGAGGTCCGACTCCCGCAGCAGCTGCTCCAGCTCGACATACTCCACGCCTGCATAGATGTAGTGTAACCAATCGATTAGATAAGCATGCTTATTACAGGTTCCATGGTTTGTTCCACGGTTTGTGCAAGAGGGGGTGCTGCTCCAGCTCCACGGACTCCACGCCTGCATGCATTAAAATAGAGGTGATCGAAGAAATTACAATACATAATGTAAGTTCCACGGTTTGTTCAGAGGGGGTGCTGCTCCAGCTCCACATACTCCACGCCTGCAGGGGGTAGGCAGAAACAAATGGGCTGATCATCTTAACAATGGGCTAGAAACATGCTGCATGCAGAAGCCACTTGAGCGCCAGGTACAGGCAGGCTAGCACCTGCTCCAGCTCAACATACGCCACACCTGCGGGGGTGGAATGATGAGAATTCCAACAGTTTGTTCAGAGCCTACAGGTGACATTTGTGGTCACAGCGGCTTGCGCCTCCCCGCTCTGGCCCAGCCAGCCGCACAGCCGACAGGCGTGTGCCCCCCCTACCCAGCACTGTGAGCTCCCAGCTGCGGCCCGGCCAGCCACAGAGCATGACGTGTGTGCAACCCCCCCCCGCCTTACCCAGCTCTTTGGCCTCCCTGCCGTCCCCCCGCCAGCCGCAGAGCCCACAGGCACACACCCCTTCACCGCCGCTCACCCAGCGCTTTAGCCTCCTCGCTTGGGTAGGGGTCGTAACAGAGGATGCGGCCGCTCAGGCAGCGCAGCAGCTTGATCATCTGCGGCAGGCAAGGCAGGGCAGACAAGGGGGGAGCGGTTGGACTGAGAAATGGCGCAGGCAGGGAGGACAGTGGGCAGTATATCAGTTGGTAGAGGCGACAAAACAGGTGAAGATACAACAGATGACAGGGCCACACCGGTGATGACAATGCAGGTGATAGCAGCAGGCCTGGCTGGCGCAGTCAGCCAGCGCCCGCATCGCAAATTTCCTTTTTCTTTGGTACAAACTCCATTCCGACACACTCTCCCCCCACCCTGTCTCATGAGACCGTTGCTGGCTCCCCGTGGACTTGAAATGTAATTGATTGATTGATTGATTGAGCAGCAGGGCAGGGCAGGGCGGGGGGCAGCAGGCGTGGCCCGCAGCCGCAGCAGCCCACGTGTTCCAAGCCATTTTTTTGTTCAAGCCAGGCAAGCATGCGCTGCGTGCATGCGCCACCCTGCCAGCAAGCCACCCCTGCCAGCGAGGCGTGCACGCCAGCGTGGCAGGTGCCAGCTCAGCGCACCCACCTCGATGCCAATGTTGCCTGTGCCCACCACGCCATATGTCTTGCCTGACAGCTCCATGCCTGCAGGCGGGGCAAATAACAGGCACACTTGGCAAGCAATGAGGCGGCGGGCTTGATGGAGGCTTGACAACGGAGCAGCGGAATGGATCGGGGTGCGAGAGAGGGGGCACGATGCAGCCGCAAGATACGCCACAAACCCGCACGATGCAAAGCAGGCCAGGCCGTCGCTTTTTGCAGCACCAGTCGCAAAGAAGCACAGGGCAACAAGGGGACACCAATCAGGCAGCCCCAGTGGCCAGTAGGTGCCCTCACGCACCGGGCCCACAACAACCACTTCTGAAACATGTGGCCAAGGCAAGGGGCTCACCAACTGGCCGGTGAGCACAGGTCAGGCTGCCCCCCTCGAGCATGCAGTGCCGCTCATGCAGAGGCGCCCCGCAACAACCACTTTTGGAACAATCGGAACTCATTGAAAATTGCAAACAAATGACCCCAGAGGGCGGCGGAGGTCACCGATGATGCCGTTGAGCGTGTAGTTGCCCTCGCGCACGCGCGGCACCTGCAGCTGGATGTGCCTGCAGGTGGGAGGGAGAGGAGCAGGCACCCCACACACGTAGTGGCAAGGAAGCTGTGAACAGCTGTAACGATCCGACTAGACTACAACAGGAGTAGACTAGACTGGGAGGCGGCATTGCCCCCCCCCCTCCACCCCCATCCACACACACACAAGCCTCTCATTCACCTGGCCAGGCAGAAGGCGAGCGTGAAGGCGTGCTCCGCCACGGTGCGCGGGCTGTAGGCGGGCACGCGCACCACGCGGATGCCGTGCTCCATGCAGGCCGCCAGGTCCACCTGTGGAGTGGAAAGCACAGAAGAGGAAGCACGAAAATTGAGTGCCGTTGCTGGAGGTGGGGGGCGCGGCACCGCACAAGGATGCTCCATGCACGCCGCCAGGTCCACCTGCGGAGCTTTTATTTATTTATTGGAAACCGATGCTGGGGGCGGGGACGCGCAACCACTCTGCACACAAGCGTGACAGCCTGCACGGCGGCATGGCGACCACAAACTGCGCCCCAGTGCCTGCTCCCCTCCCCCTGCCCACACGCCATCTCCTGGCTCGCCCCAGCGCCTGCCTGTGACCAGCCGCCGCAGTGCCATCTCAACCCAAACCATCTGGACAGGGTCCGCCCCCGGCCACGATAACAGAGCGCATGTTTATGTTGAACCCGGATAACGTCAGGTCTGTGCTTTGGCGCACCTCCCCGCCACACAATCACCTTGTCGAAGCCTGCGCAGCGCATGGCCACAAACTTGACCCCCACCCGGGCCAGCACCTCCACCACCTGCAAGGCGGTGGAAAAGGTGTCAGCCAGAGGAGGAAGGAAGGGTGAGGCACATGAAGAGTAGGGCTGAAGTGTGAGCCTGACCCCACCCGGGCCAGCACCTCCACCACCTGCAATCAAACGAGTGGGGAGGCCAAGAAGAAAGCAAGTTTTACAACAGGGGCGTGCACGGCCGGGCAGGAGGGGTGGGGACGCGTCCCAGGCCTGGGCCAGTACCTCCACCACCTGCAAGCCATGACAGCCTCTACCACCTGCAAGCCATGACAGCCAGGATCCCCGGGAGGAAGGGAGGGTGAGGCACACTGACAGTGGGGCTGCAGTATGAGCTTGGGCCGGGGGTCAAGCCAGCACCTCCACCACCTGCCATCAAACAGGTGGGATGCCGGGGAGGGAGCATAGTGTTGTACAGGGGCGGTACATGGCGGGGGCAGGAGGGGTTGGGACGCCACCCCCGCCCGGGCCAGCACCCTCAGCCACCTGCAGTCAAAGGAGAAAGGCGGAGGAACATTGCAGCCAAGGGGTGGCCGCTACGAGGTGGGGCACAGGAAGGTGCAACCAGGCTTGACCCCCGCCAGCGCCAGCACCTGAGCCGCCTGCACCGCTGGGAGGCGCGAGGCCCGCCTGGTGACAGCTCAGCCCCCTTACTCCCTGCCAAGTCCCAACAAACAACCCAACCAAGCATCGCAAAAGAACACCAACAACGAGCAAGTGAACCCAGCCGACGCACGCACAGCAGGCCCCCACCTCACCTCTGCATCCACGCAGTCGTTGACAAAAGCGCAGATTGCCTGGAAGCCGCGCGCCAGCTCAGCCGTGTTCTTGTCCAGCTTCGCCTCAATCCACTGCACGTGCGGTTTTGGGGGAAGAGGGCGAGGGCAGTGCGGCGGATGAAGCGTTAGGCGGGGAGGGGTGGGCAGCTCGGAAAGGTAGGGGACGCCCAGGGCGCTCAATCGACCATCTCAGCATACGGAACGGGCCCAGGGTGCAGGCCGCCAGCTCAGCCGTGACCTTGTCAAGCTGTGCAGTTGGACGCAAAGGAAGAGGCCGCATTGAGAGAACCCCGCATGAAGCTGCACGCCCTCCCACCGCACGCACCCACCCGCAAGGCGTCGGCGGGGAAGGCCTTTTCCAGAGAACCCCGCGAGCGCACCACCCCAACACGCTGATGCATGAGCGCCCCGCATCACCTTGCACACGCTCGCACCCCGTGCCCACACACACTCGCACCGCACCCACCCCGTGCCCACACACACTCGCACCGCACCCACCCCGTGCCCACACACCCTGAGATTGTCGGCAGGGAAGGCCTTCTCCAGAGGGGGCTGCAGGTAGTCCAGCACATACGCCTGGGCGCCAAAGACCGCCACCTTGAAGTCCTGCACCACCTCCGGGGCGGCTGCCTGCAGTGGAGGAGGGAAACTTGCATGCGGGGGCGACGGTAAAAACCACGAAGTGCGGCGGCAGCAGCGGCCGCCGACGCCATACCAGAGCAAGGTGTGCACAGGTAGTGCCGGGCCCTCCGTGTGGCGCACCGTATCTGCCATCGCGCTGCGTGCGGAGCTCTTGACCGCTGGGGAACTGGTGCGAGCTGCTGGCAGCGGCGGTGCTAGGAATTGCGTCGGTCGGAGAAGCGATTGCCGAGTGGCCGCCGTGTGCGCCTTCGAGGCGTGTGTTGTACTCCACAGCCTTGTGAAGACGGGGCGGACGCTGGTTGAGGAAGCTGTCGCTGTACGCACCCCGCTGTAATCACGCATGAAACCCTACAAACGAAGTGTTGCGCAGCGCCGTAAAATGGGAGGCGCTTAGTGTGATTGAGTGATCGGAACCGCTCGCAGCAGCTACCGTGCGTGTTTGGGCATGGAACTGCCATGTGTGCGGCGCGCCGCCAGCGGGGCGGCTGCGGCGCGTCGCAACGGGAGCGAGCTGGCCTGCATAACAGCACGAGTTAGTTGCGTAAATGAACGCCACCTCGATGTTCAGGGATGTAAATGGAAAGAATCTCGCAAGCACCGCTGCTGCACGGAGCAGAGACTTGCCGCCGCCCCACCGGGCCTGCCGCTGCTCTCACCGCCGTGCGCAGCATGTGCTGCTGCACCCAAGGGGCCGCTGGCCGCCAAGTGAGGGGCAGTCCTGGTGATGGAAGGGGCGTGATGGTCATCAAGAGCTCAGGTCAGGGAGTTGTAAGGATTTTGGGCACCATAGCTGCCTGCGGAGGGAGGGAGAGGGATGCGGCTGCCAGCTCGCGCCCGGCTGCCGTGCTGCCGCCCGGCCACTTGTTGTGCTGGCTTTACGCTCTCGGCATGGCCCGGCAAACCAATTCCAACAACGCGTTACACAGCCACTCCGCCACTCCGCCCTGCTGCCAAATTTGCCTGGAAGCAGCCTATTACAAAGGGCTCCTCTTGTGTGAAGCCCTCGGGCTGCCGTGCCCATGCCCCCCACTGACGTATGCGGGTGTCGGCCCGCAGCTGCCAAGCTGCTGTAACAAGTGCCACGCTGGCTTGCAGCGCAACAGCACGCCTCGGTACTCCCAGTCCTCATGGCGGTGCCACTCCTGCAGCCCTGCGCCATGGCTTGACAGCTGAGGTGGGCTGCACGACAGCACAACCAGCCAGCAACGATGAGCGGCAGGCAGGCAAGCAGCCAGAGGGCTTGCCAGCCTGACGCGCTGCCAGAGCGCCTCTAAGTATCAGCGCACATAGCCTCCTATATGGCTATGTTAGCAATGATTGTCGTACTTGGATGAGGATGGAACTTCAGTTGGGGAGCGGCTGGCGGCGCCCCCAGCGGCAGCGTCAGCAGGCACCAACAGCTAGTTGATGATGGAGGGCTCGGGGAGGCCGCGGGCGCTGCAAATAGGCAGCAATTGTCATGTGTCACGCCAAACCGGCGCTTGAACGAGGGGGGAGCTGTGTTTGAGGCGGCTGTGAAGGCTCTCGCGTGAGCAGCCCTGCTGTCGTGCTGGGGTCGGGCGGTCGGCGCCACCGGCGCCACAACAATGGAGAACTGGGCATGCCGCCCACCACACGCATTCAATTTTCATAATCCCGCCCGCTCTGCTGCTCCACCACCGCCTTTGCTCACCTATTTTTGCCAGTCTTGCTCAGGACTCTCTCTGTCGCGCCCCACCTGCCGCCCGGCGATTGCACCTTGATAATAGCAATCGCTCGCAACACTGCAACTTGCAGTCGAGGCCCTGAGCTCCTGCGTGGCTCCTGAATGCACCTCCCCTATGACCGGGCCCAGCCAGCTACCCACCATAGCCCTTGCGCGGCCCTCAGCACAAGTCAATTGGTGAGTGCAATCGCGATGGCGCGCGCAGGTAGCTGCCAGGGGCTGGGAGGGTTTGTCGGAAGGGGGCGTACCACACTAGCCGTTGGCAGTCTGCCGGGTCCTCCCTTGCTGTTGCCCGACTCTGCCGCCCCGCCCCACGTCTTCTGATGATCGCAGTGATGCGCTGAGAGGGTGCAGCGCGGCGGAGTGCGCGCAGGTGGCGGCAGCAGCGGCGGCGGTGTGCCAGCTCCCCCCCTCTGGTGAGCGGGCGGGCATGCTCGAGTGGCTGGGCGTTGCTAGCCCGGGTGGCCAGGCTTGTCTACTGGCTGCTGGTGCAGCAGGTGCTGTAGAAACTGCACACTTGGCGGACCATCGGCGGCGACGGTGTTCCCCACCGGCTGGGCCCGAGGCCGACGCGGCCGCCGCTGCCGCCGGCTGCACATTGCGGGCAGGGGCCCGGCTGCAATAGCTGCTGCTGCAGCAGCCCTCTTGCTCCACAGCAGTGCAGCTGCCTCATCAGCATCAGGCGAAGCTCAGGGAGCACGGCAGCGCGCGGTGTGCGGGCAATGGCACCGCATGTGTCCGGTAAGCCTAGCAGCTGACAAGTGATGCTGGCCCCTGTGCACCCTGCAGGCAGCAAGGCAGGCGCATGCCAGCTGCGGGAGTGGCACACTTCTGGCGCTGACCTGCAGGCGGGAATTGACGGTGAGTGGCAGCAGTTGGGTGGGGGCGATTGCTGGGCGCGGGCGGCGCGGCGGGCTCGTTGTTAACAACGCCCGACAGCCGGCGGCATTGGGGTCCCATGCCCACCCCCGGGCCCCCAGCACCTGCCCGGCTGGCTGGCCTGTTGACCCGCCACTCTGCTGCCGCCGCATTGCCTGTTGCCCTGCAGCCGAGGTGGCGGCGGCGGCTCGGGACGCAGGCCTGGCGCAGTGCCGTGCGCTGCTCGCCTTGGAGGATTCAGGTGGGTGGGCAGGGTGCGGCAAGCAGCGGCGCTGCAATGGGATGTGTACGTGGGCGCGGGTGAAGACGCTCTCCCTGCGCCAGGCGCAGCCCCTCTCTGGTTCAGCGCAACCACACACCTGCCAGCTACTCTTCCTCTCTCGCGCCGGTGCCTGATCACCATGCCTGCCACATGGCTGCGGCCCCGTGACCGCTCCCGCCAGCGTCGCCTTCCCGCCGCCGACGCTCTCTCCTCCCTCCTGGTGCACCCCACTCACTCACTGCACGTCTCTGTGTGTGCCTCCTGCGTTCTTTTTCATGCAGACTGCCTCCCACACGACCCCCTCTTTGACCTGCTGCCACCCCCGGGGGCAGCAGCAGCGGCCCGGCGGCGCACCGTCTGCAGCCCTGCCGACCTGGCAGCGGCCCTGGCGGCGGCAGCCGAGCAGATCGCAGCCCTGCGCCTCACCGGTGGCTCCGCTGTGGTGGCAGACTCCTGCATGGAAGCTGCCACGCAGCTGCCGCCCCCGGCGCCAGAGACGTGCTGCCGCAAGCGCAGCGCCGCCGATGTGCCAGCACCCACCACGCAGCCCTGCGCCCCGCTGCAGCGCCGCATGCAGCAGCTGCTGTGCGGCGCCTCCCCCGGCGGCGCCACACCCGCCGCTGCCAACGAGTCAGGCACGCCCCTGCAGCCTCGCTCCGGGAGCTTGGCAGCCGCCAAGCGCCAGCGTCTGCTGCTGCTCACCGCTGCTGGCAAGGCGGCTGGAGCGGGCAGCACGCCCGGCAGCGGCGTGGGGAGCAACGGCAAGGCGCCGGCTGAGCGGCGGGCGCGCCGGGTGGCGCGTGACCTCTCCTTCACCCCCGTGCCTGCGCAGCCTGCGGCATCATCAGGTGGGTGGGGGATGTGAGCTGATTGGACAGATGAGATGGGTTGTAATAGGTTGCTTGCATCTGGGCCTGCAAGTGCACTGGGCAGGGCGAAGGGCAGGGGGTGCACAGCGTGCCAACGTCTGCCTCACTTGCCTCACTTGCTTGCAACCTCAGCTTGCCTTTGGCTCCCAGCTCCTGGGTGGAGCATCTCGTGAACCCCTGCCTCTTTACACCCTATCGGCTCGCGCCCCCCCTCCCCGGCGGGCCTGCCGACCCAGGGGGTGCACCCCAGCTGCGGCAACACAGCCAGCTGCAGAGCTTTGTGCACAGCCTGACACGCCTGTGGGCCGCTGCTCGGACCCCGGTCCTGCAGGCACGCCCCAGACAGCTGGCTCGGCCTCTCGTGACGATGCCTGCTGGTCGCCGCTGCCGCCAGCAGACGGCAGCGCTGCTGCCGCCGGCGGCCGGCAGCGCTGCGTCGTGCGCCCCTTCAGCCTGATGCGGGTGAGTCGGGTCGCGCCATCTGCCGGCGGCGCAGCTGCCTTGCTTGCTGTGCGCGCTCTGGCCGGATGTGGCATGCCGGCGCGTGCAACATGCGCC
Source organism: Micractinium sp. NFX-FRZ (assembly GCA_029339195.1). Classification (NCBI taxonomy): domain Eukaryota; kingdom Viridiplantae; phylum Chlorophyta; class Trebouxiophyceae; order Chlorellales; family Chlorellaceae; genus Micractinium; species Micractinium sp. NFX-FRZ. The sequence continues at coordinate 3,318 of JAPTJF010000380.1, read as the reverse complement.
CCTTCAGCCTGCTGCGGTTTGAGATGTAGCCAGGTGCTGTGCTCTTGCCCGATGTCTCGCGCTGTTTCATGAAAACCTGTCGGCTGCTGTGCTGCGCCAAAACCTGCCTGCCCGCCAGGCGCGCCCCTTCCTGCACACTCATCCTACCCACGGTCAGATCAAACGTTGAGCCCCTCCCTCCCTCCCTCCTTGCCTCCCCCCTGCTGCGCCCGCCCCCCGTCCCTGCAGAGCCCCAGCACCCGTGCCCGCATCGATGAGCTCAACCAACTAATTCAGGCATCAGCTGCCGCGCCCGGCCGCTTTGAGCGCTGCGCCGCCGCTAGCCCCAGCGGCAGCGGGCCGGGCGCCGACGGCGCGCCGCACGGGCAGCTGCCCCGTGCTGTGCGCTGCGTGCGCCTGTGCTGAGCTGGCATGCCAGCCAGGCAGCGGGGGGGCGTCCTGCTGGGCTGCGCTGATCTGGCGCCCTGCCTGAGCTCGCCTCCGGCCTCCCATCCCGCCCCCTTCCTCCGGCCCCCATTTTGCCTCAACTCAACGAACGTCCTTAGCCCCCACCCTTTCCGTCAGTGTGCCTCTCTGCCCGCCTCCCGCTTCTAGTCCCATCCCTCCTTCTAGTACCGCCCCATACGTAGTGTTGGCGTACCCTTCCCCATCCCCGCGCGGCGGCGCCATTCCCCGCAGCCGCGCCACCACCCATGTACCATCACCGCCCACCCTCCGCCTCGCCACCCACCCGTGCTGCTCAGCCGCACCGCATGCAGCTGCACTACCCGCTGCCCCACTTGTCTGCCACATTGAGTATTGTGGCCTGGGTTTCTTGGGTCCTCCCCGCTATGTTTCTCCCACCCTCTCTCTCCCGAACCCCACCCCGAGTGCCGCTGACGCCATCCCACCCCACAACCCGCCGCCCCCGCTGCCTCTTTCTCAGCAGGGCACGCCTTGTGCTCGACTCGACTGCGACCGGTACATCCTTTCCCCACCGCTTCTGTTGCTGCCCCCTTCATTCCGTTTTACCCACCCACCCGCCTGACGGACGTACCCGTGCCATCTGGTGCCTGCCCGTCTCCCGGCACCCGCTGACCACACCCACCCACCCACCCCACCCTGAACCAGCCTCCCCCACATTCCGGGGAGCGCTCCCTCCTAAGTAGCAGGACCCATCAACGCCGCAGATTCCTTGGCTAAGTTTCAACATTATATTTGACGAGCCGCCCTCCCCGCCCCTCTTGTTCCGGTCGGCTCCGGGGCTTGCTGGTCCACGCAAGCGGCTCCCTTTTCCGCTTTCTCATCAGGGCGCGTGCCCGCTGCCGCCCCCCGGCAGTCGCTCTGCCGCTGCCCCTGCCCCCCGCATCACTCCCACATGCACCCGCCTCCACTGCTGCGCCCCGCCACCCCCGCTGCATCCATCCGCCCCAAGCACCAACAGGGCTTGCCCGTTTGGCCAGCGCAACGACTCGCCTCCCGCACCGCTGGCCCCCAAACCCAAAACAATACAGCTCCCTTCATACCACCTCCCCCCACCAACCCATTGCCCCTCCTGCAACCAGGTGCCCCCGCAAGCTCCCTGCCTCCAAACCCCCTTCCCAGCACCCAGCCCACCACCAGAACGGTTACCTCCCTTCAGTTGACCGACTGAACCCAGACCGACCACCACCCCTTTCAGCTACCTGGCGAGAATGCCGCCCACCGCACCGCACCCATCCAACCATGGCAGCACTTTCGCCGCCCCTTACCTACCTGCGCAGCACTCCACCCAACCATGGCAGCACTTACGCCGCACTTTTCCCCGCACCGCACTCCGCCCACAACCCACCACACCACACCACATGCATGCTCGCACTCTAGCTTGGGGCCATTTCCCGGGGACCGCCATTTGATTTCGTGACTGCATTGCGTTGCCGCGGCATTTTCTCCCCAGCCGTAGCGGCCCGGCTCGGCGTGGGGGGCGCGGGCGCTCAAACCAGCACCGCAGCCCCCCCCGCCGGCGCCGACCCCCTTCTCCTCACCTAGCTCTCTCACGAAACTCTTTTCACACACACACACACACGCGCTTGCTTTTCCCCACTCTCAACCCTCCCCGCTACCTGCCCCCCCATCCCCCCTGCACCCACACTCACTGCACGCCACTTTGCTCTCTGGGTTTCCACCGGTTCCATTCCTCTTCTTTGGGTTCCACCAGGGTTTTCTTTGCCTTCATTTCGAGTACCCCCCTTTTTCATTGCACCCGCCAGCTAACTGGCAAGCGAGTCTTCCTGGCTCTCTCCTCACTGCCCCAGTGCCTCCCACTGGGCCCATCCCCTTACTTGCTCCCTCTCCGTGCCGCGCCCCACCTCATAAAGCGCCGCTTCTCCCAGCCTCCCGCGTCGCACCCGATGCCCTCTCTCTCTCCCCTCCCCACCCGTGCACACAACCTTGTGCTGCTTCCCCATGCCACCGCCTGCTGTGCGCCCCCCTCTTCCCACCTCACCCCATCCTTCCAAGAGCGTTCTTGTGTGGTGCCTGCCGTCTCAACCAGTGACCGACTGTTGCATTCTCGTGAGCTGCACCGATGCCGCCGCCCGGCCCCCACCTGTCTTCCTGCCACCCCACCCCACCCGCTTTCCCCACATCCCGACGACGAGTGAGCGACGTCCGTGTTCCATGTGCACGATTCCCCCCGCCAGCCCCCCGGCCCCCCGCCCCGTATGCATCCCTTCGTCCCTGCTCTCCTTGCCCTCCCAAGCGCCACCCCACCCCAGCGTCTGACTGAGTGCACCCCTACAGTCTGTGCTGACCACACTCCCACCCGTATTCCCCACTTTCCTGATATGCTGTCGACAGTACCGCCACTTCGCCCGGCGCATGCTGCCCCGCTCGCCATGCATTCCCTGCTCACTCCTCACTCCCTTCGCATCTCTGGCGGCGCTGCTGCGCCCGTGTGCTTTGCCCTGAGGGCCCTCGGCCGCCGCAGCGCCCCCCTTTTGCACGCCAATGCGCCGGCTTTGCGACATCGCTTGCGCACAAGCCTATGTTTGACCCCTTCTTTTCCCCTGGGCTGGACTCCTTGTGTCCCCCCCGCTTTAAATACATTCTTTCATCGCAAAAAATGGTTGCTGTAAAATAAAGTAAGCTGCACATCCAACGAGGGCAACATTCCAAGGTGGCGGCAGCGGCGGGGCGGTGGCGACACCTGTGCAGGCGCCCACAAGACAGCGGAAGCCGCTGCTGTGGAAGTGCAGCACCATGGCAAGACGGTGCGCATAGGTGCCGCCGCCATCCAGGCAGGCAGCCTGGGGACCAGGTTGTTGTACTCGGATAGTGAGCTTGGTGGACGAACGGCGC